>PISX010012933.1:0-60021 GCA_004024625.1 Mellivora capensis
AACCATAAGTGACTCTTAATCTCACAAAACAAACTGAGGGTTGCTGGGGGGAGGGGGAGGGAAAGGGGGGTGGGGAAATGGACATTGGAAAGGGTATGTGCTATGGTTAGTGCTGTGAAGTGTGTAAACCTGGCGATTCACAGATATGTACCCCTGGGGATAAAAATATGTTTATAAAAAAAATAAATAAATTTAAAAAAATTTAAAAAAAAGAAGTGTATGCCACTAATAAATATTAAATTGACATATTTAAATATTTACTTTCTCTAAATCAAAAACAAAAACAAAAACAGTGTAAAGATCAGTGACTTCATGCAAATTCAAGATGCTTAAACGATGATGAATCTACTTCTGCCATAATGCTAGTGATCTTAAGGAACCTATCACTGAATTTCTAGAAGAAAAACTTGACTTTTAAAATATAAGTCAACTGAATGATGGAAAAGGTGAAAATTTCCAATGTTAGATCATTGTACCATGGAGCTGGAGAAGGGAGATTTGCAAAATCAACACAGGAAAGGAAATCCAGGTAGAATATATTATTAAGATTGAATCAAATTACAATACAGAATGAAAAAAGTAACTGAATTTTAATAAAAGTAATTTGAGAAATTAACAGTGAACTTAGCAAAGTGTGATTCAAAAGGTTGGAACACAACAAATGGGAACAGTTCTGCATGAGAAGTGGGAAACAAAATATTTATAAAGATTAGAGATACCTAACCCTAAAAGACAGCGAAGGGGAGATGAAGTAACGAGGTGGTTAGGTAGGTACATCAACAAAAAACTAATCAGGAAACAAATCAAGAAAAGAAAAAATGTAGTATACCTTCATACCTTTCAAACTTATCACAAATCTTTTTATTAGGAATATTTTGATACATACAAAAGAATATATAACACTTTATAGTCCCTAATAAGAGTGTATGAATCACCACTGAAACTTAAAAACTAGATCATTACTAGTATCATGGTATCTACTTTGTGTTCCTCCCTTATTTCCTTTCTTTACCTCTCAACCAGTAAGTATGTTCATGATTTCTGCTTTTTGTTCCCTTCAGGGTCTTACCACAATGTATACATTCCTGAAATGTGGCTTTTTAAAATTTTGAATCTTAAGAAAAATAGTATATGCTATATAGTCTTTTGAAACTAGCTTTTTTCCCTCCTAGCATTATAATACTAAGACTTACCCATGTCATTTTGTGAGATTTAGTACATTTCACTATGTTTATACTTCACATTATACATTATATCACATTATATTTATCATCTACATTAATATTCCATATTCCAGTGAATATTTGGTTGTTTTCAGTATTTTTGCTATTATGAATAGTGCTACTATGAACATTTTTTTAAAGATTTTTATTTATTTATTTGAGAGGGAGAGAGCATGAGCAGAGGAGGCAGAAGGAGGAAGGAGATGGACAAGGAGAATCCATGTTGAGCATCAAGACTGATGTAAGGCTCAATCTCATAACCCTGAGATCATGATCTGAGCCAAAGTCAAGAGCTGCAGGGTCCTGGGATCGAGCCCCACATCGGGCTCTCTGCTCGGCAGGGAGCCTGCTTCCCTTCCTCTCTCTCTGCCTGCCTCTCTGCCTACTTGTGATCTGTCTGTCAAATAAATCAATAAAATCTAAAAAAAAAAAAAAAAGTCAAGAGCTGGATGCTCAACCGACTGAGCCACCTATACACTACTGAACATTTTTATACATGTCACCTGGTTTACATTTGTAAGAGCTTCCTTAGTGTATACTCAAAAGTTGCAACGCTTGGTCAATGCCAATGTTCAATTTTATAGGACAGTGACAACTGTTTCCCAGATACACATCTATACTTCATTTCCTAGCCTCCCTTGCAGTACAAGCAGGCACATAACTAACAGCTAGCCACAGGAAGGTGCCCAGCTGGAAGGAAGCTATGGTTGAAAACAGTAGAACTTCTTCAAACAGGTCCTTAATAACTGCAGAGAGCAGGGCCTCCTCGATGCCTCCACACACCATTCCCAACTTTATTAGACAACAGTAAGTAAACTTCTGTTGTGTTTTAGACATTAGATAATTATTAAATACATATGCCGCACTAGTCTACTCTACACTAGTGAAGACAGAGACACCTTGAAGGAGGGGCTTCTAGAACAAAAATCTAAAATATGTGACATCTGCCTAGTGGCTGACAGCAAAGGAAACAGAGCAGGCAACTATGTGATGCTACTGCCTGCGATCATGCGGCGGGCAGACACAGTGTGTAGATCTAATTTAGAGAAGAGGTTACAAAGTGCCAAAAGGTTAGTGACTAATGGCTTATCATTGCTGTGGTTAGCAAAGCATTACAAGAAAGAAAGTACTCGGGAAAAAACTAGTTGGCTTGCAAGCAGAAATAAAAGGGGAGAGAGCACAGAAACTGAAGGCTTTAGACTGTTGAAAAAGCCAATTATGTCTAAACATTACTTTCCAAAACTTTAAAGTTATCTTGAGCTACAGGAGATTGTTTGAAATTCTTTGTTATATACATTAAACCTTGTAGCAAAGAGTAAATTAAAGTTGCCCCATTTCTTTCCAACCCTATTATTGTTGTAGATGTCTCTGGAGAGAGACCATTGAGAAAGAGAGGCACAGAGGCAAAAAGTAAAATATAGGAGTCCTAAGGCTGCAGTCTAAGAAATAACTAGGTGGGGTTACAGGCATAGGAACTAGAATCAAAGAAATCAAATGAGCAGTGAGTTATTAAATTCTGTCAAAGAATTCATCCAAAATCTTGGTCTAAAATATACCACTTAGAAACTAATCCTCAGATCTCCAAAACTGCATAGGTAAGAAATGACTATGAAATAGGAAGAAACCCCAAGACAGGAATATTCCCTAACATCCACTTCAGGTTAGTTATGGAATATAATGGACAAGGAAGAACCTTCCAAAGGCTGGAGTTAAGGGTCACCAAAAACCAGTGGGAAAAGAGTTCTTCACAGAAGACAGAGTAGGACCTTCCCCTACTGCCAGCACAAGCTTGACTAGCAGAATCTCATCATTGCTATAGAACAATAACTACTGTGTGTCTTACTGTGTGTCTTCCCCTTCCCAAATTTTATTGCGTGACCTTGTCACGGGAGGGGCAGTAGCTGGGGAAAGGTAACAAAATCATGAAGCACCACATGGAGATATGACGGAGAAGACTGCATATCAGCCAGAGATCCTACACTTGGAGCTGGATGCAGTGAATGGATGGGATTTGGTTTACCTTTTGGGGATGAGGTGTGTTCTGTGTGGAAATAAGGGTCACCAATATGGTAATCTGGTCACCAGAAAGGCAGACTAGGGCATAAGTGACTAGCTGCTCATCAAATATCATGTTTTTCTCTTTCCCTGGGCATGCATGCCTAACTATGTGCCCAGGAAGAACAGGACTATATGGATTTTGGAGAGCAGCTAGCTGCCTCTTCCTCTTTTGCAGCAGTCAGGTGGGGCTATGTGGTTTAAATGTGGGAACATGATATGTGCCACTTGCACACAGAAATCTCCCAGCAATCCTCAAAATATGCTCCAGAGACCCATGAAAATCATCTGAGACTCTTTCAGGAATTCCATAGGTCAAAACTATTCTCAATACAAAGATGTCATTTACCTTTTCTGTATTAACACTTCCACTAATGGTGCAAAAGAAATGCTGCGCAAACTGCTGGTTCCTGAGCACAAATAAAGGCAGTGGGATAAAACTGTATTTAGAGTCATTTTAGCCTTCAATGCCATGATAACAATCATTTAAAAAAAAAAGAAGTTTTACTTAAGAATGTCCTGGACAAAGCAGAAACAAATGATTGATTTTATTGAATCTTAACTTTTGAGCACACATCTTTTTAATTTCTGTGTGACAAAATGGTAGGTACACATAAAAGGTTTCAAATGGCTTTTGGTCCCAATCACTGAGCCCCCTCACTGTACAACACTCCATCCCACCACCACCCTGCCACTGCCTTTTCCCACAGAGGAAAAGGAATCACATTGTATGTCTGCTATCAAGAACCTCCACTCTTTCCACCCCTCTGCTGATGCAAGTAAGGGTGAGGATTTGCTTCCTGCTGGCACTAAGGATTATATCCATATAAGAATTCAGCAGAGAAAATGGGAGGAAGACCCTTACTACTGTCCAAGGGATCAAGAATAATTACAATAAAAAGCAGCTAGAGAAGGTGTTTAAGAAGAAACTTGCAGGGCGCCTTGGGTGGCTCAGTGGGTTAAAGCCTCTGCCTTAGGCTCTGGTCCTGATCCCAGTCTCCTGGGATTGAGCCCTGCATCGGGCTCTCTGCTCAGCAGGGAGCCTGCTTCCCTTCCTCTCTCTCTGCCTACCTGTGAACTCTGTCTGTCAAATAAATAAATAAAATCTTAAACAAAAAAAAAAAGAAGAAACTTGCCTGCAATGGTAATGTAAGTGAGCATTCAGAATATGGAGAAGTAATTCAGCTAAAGGGTCACCAGCATAAGAACATATGCCAGTTCCTCACAGGGACTGGGCTGGCTTAGGACGACCAGCTGAAGGTTGATGGGTTTTAAGTGCTTTTGGCTTACTGAAGCTGAACTGAGGATTTCCTTGCAATGAGTAAAATTTTCCTTCTGTCCCTTGCCACAAGTTTAAAAACCTCACTGCTTGTATAATGAAACCATTTGGGGTCTGCTTTTAGCTTGGACTAGAGTAACGCATTCATGCAATAAACTGAAAAGAGCCAACGGAAAGGTTTCAAATGGTTGTCTTAGGAAAAAAACAATTGTTTGAGCTATGAGGTAAACTAACCACTTTTTGTTTTTAACTAGTTCACTTTTTTTAATGAAACATTTTAATATGAAGGAATAGCTGACATAAATCATGGTAATTCAGAATCAAGTACATAACAGAAATTTTCTAAAAAATGAAATGAGACTGCCACTTCAAGGAAAATTGTGCCAATGATAAAATTCAAGCTTTTGAGTAAAAATTAAAATTTTGGAAAACTTATACTGGCTAGCGTGAATTATCAATGTCCCTAATCTTTTTTTAAAATAAAGATTGTATTGACTTATTTATTTATTGAGAGAGAGAGAGAGAGAGAACGCATGCGAGTGAGCAGGGGTGCAGGGGTGGGGAGCCGGAAAATCTCAAGCAGACTCCATACTGAGTGTGGAACCAATGTGGGGCTGAACCTCATGACCCTGAGACCAGAACCTGAGTGAAAATCAAGAGTACGATGCCCAACTGATTGAGCCACACAGGCACCCCTGTTCGGTGTCCCAAATCTTGATATTTTCCAAATGATAAATTCATGATGTTTCAAAATCCACTTTGAATGAGGAAAAGATCTATTCAAAGACAAATGGAATTTAACTTAGTAAAGTATAAAGGGTTGATTGCCATGGTTTTAAAAATTTCAAATTGCAACTAATCTTTAAGAAACTGTCACCTGTCAAGTTTAGATGACACATCAAAATATCCATAATGAGATGACTCAGCTGTTAAAGTATTCATCCCTATTCCAACTACATATACAAAGCTTTATGGCAGAAGCAAATGAAATAACAGATTTAAGATAATCAGGAAAAGAAGAATGTAAACACAGAAGTTTATATACAGCAAAATTGGATTTCATGTATAAAGGGCACAAGCTAGTATCAACATACAAGACCTTAGAGAATACTGTTCCCATGAACCCTGCCTGAAGACTGAATCTTCTGGAGAACAAGCACCAGACAACAAAATGACTATAAATAAAGACTGGTGGTGAGCATTAAATAAGCTCAATGAGAGTTAAAAGAGAGAAGGTATAATATATGGTGGCTACACACTTGATAATGTAGATTTAGTACAACCATTTAAAAGCAGGGGTGAGTAGGGCGCCCGGGTGGTTCAATGGGTTAAAGCCTCTGCCTTTGGCTCAGGTCATGATATCAGGGTCCTGGCATCGAGCCCCGCATCAGGCTCTCTGCTCAGCATGGAGCCTGCTTTCCCCCTTCTTTCTCTGCCTGCCTCTCTGCCTACTTGTGATCTCTGTCAAATAAACAAATAAAATCTTAAAAAAAATTAAAAAAATAAAAGCAGGGGTGAGGAGAAAGAGAGAACAAATGCAAATAAATGTCATTGTTTTCAGTAATTATACTGGTAAAAACTATACCAGTGTTGTTATTCTGAGGCTATAGTGATTGTGATGTGGATAAAGCAAATGAGCATTAGGACTTAGGATATTAAGATATCTTAATCTATATTAGGATATCCTAATTGTATAATCCCCTGTGTCATAACCAGGACTACTAGTGTGGAAGAAAGGAGATGCAGACTTCAGACTGATGAAGTAATAACAGAGTCCTGAATTTGCAGCAGATATATCAGTATGAAATCAAGAGTTTCTCATCTCTCTATATATGTTCAATATACTGAAAAGGCCTAGAAATACCTCGAGCAACCAGACTGTAGTCCTGAAATACCCTTTCCCACAAAAAGAAACCAACACTTCTTGAAAAAATGGCTGATTCCAGGTCTGGGGCAGAGAATTTATGAAATGAGCCTCATACATCTGTACATGTGTCAGAAAGGAAACCATCAAAACTACTAGGGTCATGTAAAAGGGCTCAGGAGTCAAAGACAAGACAATGTGAATTTCAATAAAAGTAGTAACAGCAATGAACTGAAAACTATTAAACAGGTTTAAATTCATAAATTTATAATACAAAAAGTCTAAGTCCCCTTCAGAAGATGATAAAAAACCAACTAATTTTTAAGTAATTTCAAACTTACAGAAAAGTTGCAAAAATAGGACAAGGAATTCTTGTGCACTTTTCATCCAGATTTCCCAATACTTGCATTACCATATATATATGGGAACATATATAATCACATTAATATATATTAATATATTACTTATTATATGTATGTATGTATGTATATATATATATATATATATATATATATTACATTAATTAAGCAGGAAAGCTATTAGACTGAGGTGGCTCTTAAGGCTGTGGTGCCTATCTAAGCAACCAAAGATCTGAGCCTTTAAATACCCCAAAGTTACAAAATCAGAACACTAAGGACAACCAATCATAAAGAGCAAAGAAGCTTTAAGACACAGCCAATCAGATAACTTCCTTTCTTTGTCTTCCCACCTTCTATGTAGGTGACTTTCCCCTGGCTCTGACTGGTAGAGCACTCCCAACCACTCCCGCTTTGGCACTGCCCCATTCAAAGTGATTCTTCCTCAAATAAACTCTAATAATTTTTAATATACCTCAGCCTATCTGTTAAAAAGCATCATATATACACATATATGTCACTGTCTCTGAAATGTTTGAGAGCAAGCTGCAGACATGATGTTCACTTACCTCTAAATACTCAAGTATCTCCTTTTTCAAAGACACAGTATAATTATCAAAAAAAGAGGACTGCAATACAGTACTATTATTTAATCTATTATTTAAACATGTGCAAACTGGGCCATTAGTGGTCTTTAAAACAAACAAACAAACAAAAAAACCAAAAGAAAACATTTTTTTCTGGCCTAGGACCACATATTGCAGTTAGTTGTTTTGTCTCTTTAGTCTCTTTGATTCTAGGACATTCAGCCTTTCTTTATCTTTCTTGACTTTAGTATTTTGGAAGCATATAGGCCAGTTGCTTTTTTGGATCTCCCCCCATGTGTACCTGCTGTTTCCTCATGATTAGATTCAGGTTACTAATTTCTGTCAGGAATGCCAGCAATAACATTGTGGTCTTCTTGTTCATCACATCAGGAGGCACATGGTGTCCATTTGTCCCATTACTGGTAATGTAAACTGTGGTCATTTGATTAAGATGATGTCTGCCAGACTGCCTCATTATAAAGTTACTATTTTTCTCTTTGTAATTAATACAGATTGCTGTGGAAAATTATTTGAAACTATGCAAATGTTTTCCCCCCAAATGTCATATCTTCATATATCTCTTTCAAAAACTAGCAAATAAACAAAGAATCAGGCACTTATCCTGACTTTTTAAAAATGTAAACTGTAACACTTCATAATCAAATACGAATAAAAAGAAATAGCTCTTTATACAAGTATTCTAACTAATAAATGAAAAAAGAATCAGAATATCAATTTGCAGCCCCAATAAGTTAATGATCTAAATAATAAGCATCAACAGATGCTAGCATCCTCTACAAGAAAAAGAAAACCAGACATTTTGTGACTCCTGAAGGAAGAACACCACCTAAAATCTTACCAAAGGGACAGAACCTGAGTCTGATCAAGCCTCTGGATCCAGCTATCAATTTCCAAGAAATACAGATGATAAAGGAAACATGCTGAAATTGTGCCATGAGGACACAATTAACAAAACCCAGACTGTGGGAACTTCAGCAAGTCAAATAACCCAAGTTTTTAACAGCATATGTATGGGACAGAAAGAGATGAACAGGGGCCCTACTAATTATCAGAGACTCAAAAAGATCTGTAAACTTTCAGTGGCCAAGAGAGAATGTAAGTCTAAGGATACACATTTGGGTGATAAATCTAAAAAATGAAATACAGTGATAACTATAAAAGTCAAGACAGTGGTTACTTCTGGGGGCACCTGGGTGGCTCAGTGGGTTAACCCTCTGCCTTTGGCTCAGGTCATGATCTCGGGGTCCAGAGATCGAGCCCCACATCGGGCTCTCTGCTCAGCGGGGGGCCTGCTTCCCCTCTCTCTCTGCCTGCCTCTCTGCCTATTTGTGATCTGTCAAATAAATAAAATTTTTTTAAAAAGATAGTGGTTACTTCTGGAGAAGGGAGAAACAGTTGTAATTTGGTTGGGGTATGATATGGAGGTTCCTGAAAAAATTAAAAACAGAACCACTATATGATCTAGCAATTCCAATTCTGGGCATATAACCAAAGACAATGAAAACAGGATGCTGAAGAGATATACACACTACCATGTTTACTGCAGCATTATTCACAAGAGCCAAGATACGGAAACAACCTGAATGTCCATCAATAGATGGATAAAGAAGATGTAGTGCGTGTGTGTGTGTGTGTGTGTGTGTGTGTATACGTACGCCTGCATGTGCGTGTATTAGTTACCCATGAGAAAGAAGGAAATCCTGCCATTTGCAACAATATGGATGGACCCTGAGGGCATTATGCTGAGATAAGTCAGACAGAGAAAGACAAATATCGTATGACATCACTCACTGAACTCATAAAACTCATGTACACATGCACACATATGCTAACATGCACAATTATGGGCTGAATTGGGTACTCCCAAAATTCAAATACTAAAGTCTTAAACCCAAGTACCTCAGAGTGTGACTGCATATGGAGACAAGATATTTAAACACATAATTAAAGTAAAATGAAGTCATTAGAGCAGGGTCTAATCCAATATAACTTATCTCTTCATACTAAGAGATTAAAATACAGACTACTACAGAGGGAAAACCACGTGTGAGGACATAGGGAAAACATGGCCACCTACCAAGCCAAGGACAGGGGGTCTTTGAAGAAACCAACCATGCTGACACCTTGGTCTCGCACTTCAAGCCTCCACAATTGTGAGAAAATAAATTTCCGTTTTTAAGCCAAAATAACAACAACAACAACAACTATAATAATAAAGCCAAAATCTGGTTCTTTAAAAGTGCTAACAAAATAGGTAAACTTTTAGTAAAATTGATCAAAAATGGGGTAAGCACTTAAACATAAATTAATGACAGTTCAAATGAAAAAAGTACATGACAGCAGATACTGTAGAGTTAAAAAAACAAAAATAGAACTATCAAAACTGGCTAAAATTAAAAAAAAACAAAACAAGAAACAACAAGTGTTGGCAAGCATGTGGAGAAAACGAGCCCTCACAGACTGTTGCTGGGAATGCAAACTGGTGCAGTTTCCATTTCCACTGTGGAAAACAGTATGGCAGTTCCCTGAAAAATTAAAAATAGAATTGCCATATGATCCAGTAATTCCACTGCTGGGTATTTACCGAAAGAAAACAAAAACATTAAATTGAAAAGGTATATGCACTTCTCTGTTTATTGAAGCATTATATACAATAGCCAAGATATGTAAGCTACCTAAGTGTCTACTGATAGATGAATGGATAAAGAAGACATGGTGTATATATATAAAATGGAATATTATTCTCCCATAAAAAGAATGAAATCTTGCCATTTATAATAATATAGATGGACTAAGACGGCATAATACTAAGTGAAATAAGTCAGAGGAAGACAAATACTATATGATTTCATTCATATGTGGAATTTAAGAAACAAAAGGACAAACAAAGAAAAAAAGAGATGAACAAAAAACCAGACTCTTAAATTCAGAGAACTGCTGGTTGCCAGAAGGGAGGTGGGTGGGGTAATGGGTAAAATAAATAGAATGATGAGTATACTTGATGAACACTGAGAAATGTATAGAATTGTTGTATTACACTGCACACCTGAAACTAATATAACACTGTATGTTAATATTTGAATAATAAATAAGATACGGTGGGACAGAATATCCTTTCAAAAAAAACCCCTATCAAGACAACAAAAAAATTTTTAAAAGATTTTATTTATTTATTTGTCAGAGTGAGCGAGCACAGGCAGACAGAGTGGCAGGCAGAGGCAGAGGGAGAAGCAGACTCCCCGCTGAGCAAGGAGCCTGATGCGGGACTCGATCCAGGGACGCTGGGATCATGACCTGAGCGGAAGGTAGCCGCTTAACCAACTGAGCCACCCAGGCATCCCAAGACAACAAATTTTTAAACTCAGAAAAAATAGACAAATGCCTAGAAAAATGAAACTACCAAAGTGACCCAAGAAAAAAATGAAAGCTTAAAAAAATCCTACTTATATCAAGTTAATTAAAAACTTTCCCACAGAGAAAATTCTAGGCTCAATTTTAGAATTTTAGTTTTATCAGTCTTTCATTTTTAAATTTTTTATTAATATATAATGTATTACTAGGCCCAAGGGTACAGGTCTGTACCCCTCATTTCTTTTGATGGTTGCATAGTATTCCATTGTATATAATACCACATCTTCTTTATCCATTCATCTGTTAATGGATATCTAGGCTCTTTCCATAGTTTGGCTATTGTGGACATTGTTGCTATAAACATTCAGTTGCACGTGCCCCTTCGGATCACTACATTTGTATCTTTAGGGTAAATACCCAGTAGTGCAATTGCTGGGTCATAGGGTAGTTCTATTTTCAACTTTTTGAGGAACCTCCATGCTGTTTTCCAGAGTGGCTGCACCAGCTTGCATTCCCACCAACACTGGAGGAGGGCTCCCCTTTCTCCACATCCTCACCAACATCTGTCGATTCCTAACTTGTTAATTTTAGCCATTCTGACTGGTGTGAGGTGGTATCTCATTGAGGCTTTGATTTGTATTTCCCTGATGCCGAGTGATGTGGAGCACTTTTTCATGTATCCGTTGGCCATCTGGATGTCTTCTTTGCAGAAATGTCTGTTCATGTCCTCTGCCCACTTCTTGGTTGGATTATTTGTTCTCTGGGTGTTGAGTTTGATAAGTTCTTTATAGATTTTGGATACAAGCCCTTTATCTGATATGTCATTTTCAAATATCTTCTCCCATTCTGTCGATTGTCTTTTGGTTTTGTTGACTGTTTCCTTTGCTGTGCAAAAGCTTTCGATCTTGATGAAGTCCCAGTAGTTCATTTTTGCCCTTGCTTCCCTTGCCTTTGGCGATGTTTCTAGGAAGAAGTTGCTGCAGCTGAGGTCGAAGAGGTTGCTGCCTGTGTTCTCCTCAAGGATATTCATGGATTCCTTTCTCACATTGAGGTCTTTCATCCATTTGGGATCTATTTTTGTGTGTGGTGTAAGGAAATGGTCCAGTTGCATTTTTCTGCATTTTCTGCTGTCCAATTTTCCCAATGCCATTTGTTGAAGAGACTGTCTTTTTTCCACTGGACATTCTTTCCTGCTTTGTCTAAGATTAGTTGACCATAGAGTTGAGGGTCTATTTCTGGGCTTCCTATTCTGTTCCACTGATTTATGTGTCTGTTTTTGTGCCAGTACCATACTGTCTTAACGATGACAGCTTTGTAATAGAGCTTGAAGTCTGGAATTGTGATGCCTCCAACTTTGGCTTTCTTTTTCAACATTCTTCTGGCTATTCAAGGTCTTTTCTGGTTTTATCAGCCTTTCAAATGACAGTTAAACCAAAATACGTGGACTATTTCGGAGAGTAGGAAAAGCCTGAATGCTCCATAACTCAATTCTATAGGCTTGCATTAACTCCAGAATCAGAAAAAAACAATGAGAAATAAATTTAAATGTCCTAGTCACCCAAAAATACAGATGTCTTCTGTGTGTATTGGCACACAGAAAATTAACCAATGAAACAGAATAAAGACTAAGTAACTATAAAATTATTAGAGAATAGAGTATATGATAGAGGTAATAATGGCATTCTTTTGAGGAAAGATCAGTTAACAAATGAACCTGAAAAACTGATAATCCACATGGAAAAGAAAATAAAAATGGATTCTATCTTATAAATAAAGACTAACACCAGAGTGATTAGAAACTGAAATATCAAAAACAAAACTTTTAAACTTTTGGAAGAAAATACATGTGAAAATATCTGTTTTCAAGGTAAGAAAGATGTTCCTTATCAAAACACAAAAACCACTAACTATAAAAGACTGATATATTTGACTTTATAAAAGGTGTTTGGCTCATCAAAATATGCTTTAAGGAATGGAGAAGAAAATAAGTTACACACTGGGAGAAAGATCCTGTCAGAAAATATTAATCTCAGTACAAAGATTGTGCTGAAAATATAAGGAACTCAATAGAATTCAAGTTATGTTACAAAGCTATAGTAAATAGAACAGTATGGAATCAGCATAAAAACAGACAGATGATCAATGGAACAGACAAGAGAGCCCAAATATAAACCCATGACTATATGGTCAATTCACAACAAAGGATCTAAAAATATATAATGGAGAAAGAACAGTCTCTTCAAAAAATAGTGCTGGGAAAACTGGACAGTCACATTCAAAGAATGAAATTGGACCACTATCTTATATCATAAACCAAAACTAATTGAAAATGGATTAAAAACTTGAATGTAAGACTTGAAACCATAAAACTCTTAGAAGAAAACATAGGCAGGATGCTTCCTGACATTGGTCTTGGTGATGATTTTTTGGATTTGACACCAAGAGCAAAAAATAAGCAAAAAAGGCAACAAAAGCAAAAATAAATGAGGACTACATCAAACTAAAAAGCTTCTGCATAGCAAAGAAAACCATTAACACAATGAAAAGGCAACCCACCAAATGGTAGAAGATATTTGCAAATTATATATCTGAAAAAAGTTAATATACAAAATGCATAAAGAACTTATACAACTCAATAGCAAAAATCCACCCCCAAACAACCCAATAAAAAAATGGGCTGAGGACCTAAACAGACATTTTTCCCAAGAAGACATACAGATGGCCAACATGTACATGAGAAGGTGCTCACATCGCTAATTGTCATGGAAATGCAAATAATAAGCACAATGAAATATCAACTCACACCTGTCATAATGGTTAGTATTGAAAAGACAAGAAATGTTAAGTGTTGGTGAGGATGCGGAGAAAATGGAACCCTTATACAGTGCTGGTGGGAATGTAAATTGGCACAGCCACTGTGGAAAACAGAAAACAGTATGGAGGTTCCTCAAAAAATTAAAAATAGAACTACCATATGATCCAGCAATTCCACTTCTGGGTGTTTATCTAAGAAAATGAAAATGACTTGAAAAGATACATGCAATCCCATGTTTACTGTAGCATTACTTAAAATAGTAAGATTGTATATGGATATGGAAGCAAACCTAAGTTGCTTATAAATGAATGGATAAAGAAAATGTGGGGGGTGTGTGTGTGTGTATACATATAATGCAGCATTATTCAGCCATAAAAAAAGGGAAATCTTGCCATTTGCAACACGTATGGACTTAGAGGGCATTATGGTAAATGAAATAACTCATACAGAGAAAGACAAGTACTGTATGATCTCACTTATATGTGAAATCCAAAACATAAACTGAGCTCATAGATACAGAGAATAGATATGTGGTTGCCAGAAGTGGGGGGCAAAGGAGTGGTCAAAAGGTACAAATTCCAGTCACAACAGAAATAAATCATGGGGATGTAATATACAGCATGGTGACTATAGTTAATAATGCTGCACTGCATATTTGAAAGTTGCTAAGCAAGTAGATATTAAGTTCTCACCACAAGAAAAAATTTTTGTAACTATATATAGTGAAGAATGTTAACTAGACCTACTGTGATGTTCATTTCACAATATATACAAATACTGAATCATTATACCGTACACCTGAAACTAATGTACCAAATACATATATAAATCATTTTAAAAGCTAGATTTACTGTGTTATGATACATAAAATCCAGGTCAAACACCAGAAGTTACAAAATGCTTAAAGGATCTATAAGCATACTCAAGAGGGAGAGAATATAGCCTCAAACTTGGGGAAAGCCTTAGGCTGAACTAGTGAAAAAGACTAAGCAAAAGATATTTTCAGGAAGTAGAATGAGCGCAGGAGAGAGCAAATTAGAGAATGACAATATCAGGGACTGGAGCTAATTCAGAACTGCCAGAATTTACACAGAAGTTGGAAAAGAGAGAGGTGGGACAGAGTAAGAGTTAATAAGTATGCATTTCTAGGAGAATTTAGATTCTAACAATTTAAGTGGACTTTACACTAAAGGTAATAGTAAAGGTTTGAGGCAGGAGAGTGGCAGATAAAGATAAGATAAAGAAATAACAAAATAGAAAATCATAATAATCACAGTGAATAAAATATGAGTTTTGATCATTAAAATCCCAAACTGCCCTCTTGTAAAGACTATTAAATTGGGACATCATTTGGCAAATTGGATGGAGAAAAAAATTTAGAAGATACAGTATAAAGAACAAGAGGGAAGAAAATCCCAATGGCAAATCAATAAGAAACAACCTAATAGGCAAAACATATATTTCACAGAAAAGGAAATATATGCAATGATAAATAGATGCTCAACACTACTAGAATTCAGGGAAATTCAAATAAAGAATACAATGAAATGCTATTCTACTCTTAAGACATGCAGCAATGCTAAATGTTAGAGTGACTCAACATAGGCTCTTATTCATTGTATAAGGGTAAATTGACAAGACTACTTTGGAAAAACAATATTACTAAAATAAAGTTGATTATTTGTACAGCCTATGACCCCCAGTGATTTCACACCTAGAGAAACTTCTGTATATTTGTACCAAGAGACAACTACGAGGATATTCACAGCAGCACTGCTTTTATTTTTTAAATTTATTTATTTTTATTTCTTTTCAGCATAATAGTATTCATTCATTGTTTTTGCACCACACCCAGGGCACTGCTTTTATTAACAAAACACTGGAAACCCAAGTATTTCTCAAAGAACAATCAATAATGGGCACCTGGGTGCCTCAGTTGGTTAAGCATCTGCCTTCAGCTCAGGTCATGATCTCAGGGTCCTGGGGTCAAGCCCCAGATCAGGCTCCCCACTCAACAGGGAGCCTGCTTCTCTGTCTCTTCCTGTCCCTACCCCCAACTTGTGCTCTCCAGCATGTTCTCTCTCAAATACGTAAAAAATCTTAAAAAAAAAAAAAAGATCAATAAATTAATCTTGGCACAGTCATACAATAGAATATTATACAGCAGTAAAATGAATAATAGCCAAGCAAAGCAACATGGGTCACTCTTAGAAACATAATTTTGAGTGAAAACCATGTCTCAGAAGACATACTTTTTTTTTTTTACAAAGTTGATAAACAAGCAAAAGTAAACACTGCAACCATTTAGTCAAGTATACTTAAGATAAAAAAAATTTTTTTAAGGAGTCATAAATACAAAGTTCTGAAACTTGATGGTGAGGAGGGGAAAAGGCAATGCACGGATCAGTGAGGAAATGTATGATTAACCAAGAATTATGAGTAATCCAATTCTGTAATTCAATTTAACTAAAATTTTTTTTAAAAGGCTGTAGTAATCATCCCTATATACATATCTTAGTATATACTCCCTTGTATATGTGTCTTTGTAAATGTATCTATTAGTAAATTCTAAGAAATCGAATTTGTGAATATGTACATTTAACATTTTGAAGATTTCCCCCAGTGGCCCCCACAGAATAGCTATAGCAGTTTATATTCCCAGCTCTAAAGTATCTTAGAGTGTCTGTCTTCTCTTTACCAAAACCCAGTATTATCAACCTTTTGGGCTTTGCCAGTCAGATAAGTAATATCTCATTATTTTGATTTCTATTTAAATATGGGCCTTATTGAGTGCGATACAAATTGGTCATTTGTATTTCTTCCTTTGTTCATACCTTCTTCAAGCTCTAGTCATCAAGAATAATCCACCTTATTACCTATAATCTTCAAGACGATTTTATTTGTGCATTGAAGAATGTAGCCACTGCTTATAATGTGCATTCTAACTGGTAAAATGCCCATCACTGGGCTACCACTGTGATCTATGCTTCTGTGGTACAGTATATATATCTGGATGTATTTTACTATTCATAGGGTCAAACTTAACCAATCTTCTGCTGTAACTTCTGAATTCAGAGTTTTTAAATTAACAGGTCTCTAACATAACTTTCCTGGGATGAAGCTCTGGAAAACAATGTACTAGCTCTATCATTCCTATCTGTGGAGCTTTACTGGTGTTTGATGCCACCTCAATGTAGTTTAAAACATATATATATATATATATATATATATATATATATATATATATATACATAAAGGCATCAACAGACTTTTAATGTGTAACTATACCCTCAACCTAGACAAAGGAAATTTTGCTTGTGCCTGGATTTGGACTTAGATGCCAACCCTAAAACGGTACATAATAGTATATAGAAGTAATGAAAAGGAAGGGCCTTTAAGCTTCTGTATCTGATTTCAACACACACTAATTCAGCCATGTATTGCATCATGCAAAGTAAAAAGCAATAAAAATGAACACACAAATGAAAAAATTCTTTAACAAAAAGGAAAAACCTACTCAGTTGGTTAAATTTATATTTGCAGTATGTATCCCCAAAAGAGCATCTTACCTGTTAAGCTGCCTTGGAATATATATAAGGCATCACAGACAGCAGGAGGTGGATGCACCAGTCCTTGAAAAAAACCCATGGAATGCTGAAACCAACCAGCAGGCAAGAACACCCACTCAATGCTGCCCCAAACAGGAATGAGCCCTTCACTGCACTGCTCCCCAAGGTCCCACAATTACACATAAGCACTGGGTTGTAACTTAATGATTGCAACAATAACCACAATTATTTTCACTCATGGAATTGGTTTATGATTTTAAGAAAAGGAAAATTTGAAAATTTTTGCACTAGTTATCTTATAATTTTCCCTAGGAAACTAGCAAAACTGCCAAATATATGTAATTGTGTAGTTGATTTCATTTGCCCAGAACTATTAGGCTCAGCTCTCTTGTTGAGGGTAATCAAACTTCCCTTCATCAAGCCAACAAACACTATTAGTCCTTAATTCTGTCATGTGTCCACATAAATTTACAAGGAGAGAAAATGACCTAAATAATAATGATCTGTTTTTAAAAAATGTCTAATAAGAGATTTCTTTTTTATAACAAGAGTTTTATCTTTTCTGAATGTTTTAAAATATTTACTGCATGTAGCAACCCCTATTTTTTGTGAGGTAGTTTACATGTGTTTTCATTTAATCATCACCATCTGAAAGCAACCATAATAGAAATAAAAACTTAAGGTAAAAAAACTTAATATTAAAATTTATTGTCTGAACTTTAGACCAGTACTCAATTCACATAAGATTACGTTTCTTAAAAGAGGAATGGTTCCTTGCAAGAAGCTATAGTTTTTATAATACAAACTAATTACCAGTTGACATACACTACCACCAACCTGCCTATGCCTTAGTAGTTATCAGTTTAATTATCATTTGGTAATGTACAATTTCCATTGAGACTGCATCAGTCCAGAGTGATAAAATGAATTGTTAGCAGTAGCATATGCTGAGATCCATAACAGGACAGCTTGCTTTTATCAGCTGTTTGCAGTAAAATTGACTACATTATCACATAGCATTTAATAAGTAATTCAGGCATTCAAAATTGATATTAACAATAAAAGCTAACATTTATTTAGCATTTATTAAATGCCAGTCCCTCTAAGAACTAGCAACTACCCCATTCAGTAAGAACTATTATCATCTCCATTTTGTAGATATAGGAAATTATGGCCCAAAGAGTTAAGTCACTTTAAGGTCACACAAGCAGTAAATAGGGAGAACTGAAATCTCAACCAACTTTGGCTCTAAAAGTAATACAGACAATAACAATGAGGACAGAATATAAGGACAACCCAACTCACTAATAGATATATAGCTTTCAACAAATTAAAGATTGTTATAATTGTTATAACAAGTGTTTTAATGTTATAAGCATTATATAACTGACTCCCCAGGAGGAGTAAAATACAGCTGTTGAATTCTGTGAGCATAAAGAATAGAGAGGGAGAACTGGAGTACCCTTAATTTATGAATGAAAGTTGGTTAGAAAAAGCAAAATTCTAGGGGCGCCTGGGTGGCTCAGTGGGCTAAAGCCTCTGCCTTCGGCTCCGGTCATGATCCCAGGGTCCTGGATCAAGCCCCGCATCGGGCTCTCTGCTCAGCAGGGAGCCTGCTTCCTCCTCTCTCTGTGCCTGCCTCCTGCCTACTTGTGATCTCTGTCTGTCAAGTAAATAAAATAAAATCTTTAAAAAAAAAAAAAAAGAAAAAGCAAAATTCTAAAAACTTGCTAAGTAACAAATTAAAGATGGGGTGGTAGAAGGAATCTGTGAACAATATTGGGTAGTCTTAAAACTAACAATAAGATGATCAGATGAAAAACCACCTCACTGGGTGCCTGGGTGGCTCAGTGGGTTAAGCCGCTGCCTTCAGCTCAGGTCATGATCTCAGGGTCCTGGGATCGAGCCCCCCATCGGGCTCTCTGCTCAGCAGGGAGCCTGCTTCCCTCTCTCTCTCTGCCTGCCTCTTTGTCTACTGTGATCTCTCCCTGTCAAATAAATAAATAAAAATCTTTAAAAACCACCTCACGGATTTTTCTGAGTGGATTCAAAGTGATATAAAGAGATGAAAAGACACACATAATTCTAGGTTGTACTTGTTAATGGTTCCAAAGGGGAAGCTAAGAATTTACCTGATGTGATCAGTAATGGAAGCCAGTAGAGAATTTAAGAGGGTGGTAACAGATGGAGTAAAAAAAAGGCAGACATGGGTCGGACGCCTGCCTGGCTCAGTCACTTAAGCCTCTGCCTTTAGCTTGGGTCATGATCCCAGGGCCCTGGGACAGAGTCCCATGTCAGGCTCCTTGCTCAGTGGGGAGCCTGCTTCTTCCTCTGCCTGTTACTCCTCCTGCTTGTGTGCTCTTTCTCTCTCTGACAAATAAATAAAAAAATCTTAAAAAACAAAACAGACAAAACAGCAGACACAAGAAGATCTGGCTGCAAGTACGTAAGATTATTGTAAGGTCAAAGAATTCACTTCTATTGATGAAGTAAGAGGGAGGGTGAATAGGAATTCAACAAGAATACAAAGTCTGCACTGTCACAAAGAAGTCTACAATATGAAGTAAAAATGTAAGCCTAGGACATACTGAAAGTATGAAGACATCATTTAAATAAGCAAGATAATCAAGATAATCCCTCCATGAGGGATGATGAAGACGGCTACTTTGGTAACTTGGGTCAAACCCTTCTTCAAAATTTTGCCCAAAAAGGAACAAAAGGTGGGGTGCCTGGGTGGCTCAGTGGGTTAAGCCTCTGCCTTCAGCTCAGGTCATGATCTCAGGGTCCTGGGATCAAGCCCCGCATCAGGCACTCTGCTCAGCAGGGAGCCTGCTTCCCCCCCTCTCTCTGCCTGTCTTCTGCTTACTTGTGATCTCGCTGTCAAATAAATAAATAAAATATTTTTTAAAAAAGGAACAAAAGGAAAAGGAAGAAATACTATTACTGAGAATATAAGGTCTGAGAGTAAAATGGCAGAAATGATTTAAAGGCCAACAAACATTAAAATACCATGGTTGGCTAGAGTTAATTTTGAGACTCACGAGTCAGAGAAGACCTGTAGCAGCAGTACTTTAAAATTTAAATTCCCCTCACAGACTCCAAAATAAGAGCAGAAGTGGGAATACAAACCTATGAATAGACATGTTATGAACATTTGGTCTCAAATGGCAATTCTTTTCGAAAATTGATCTCTGTATGAGCTTTGGGGTATGATTCAAAACCTGTAACTGGAGAATTTCATAACAGCTGGGTCCATCATGGATCTTTGAAAGAACTAAAACTTCTAAAATAACAGTTCAGAAATCACACTAGCACAGAAAGTGATCTAATTCCCCCCGCCTTTTTTGCCAGCAGACAGAGACTATTCCAAGGCTGAGAACAGCGTCAAAGCCAGCCCTACCAAAGAAGAAAACATTAAGTTAGCAGCTCGGGGTCACAGACAGCACTAGTATTCGTGGGAAGAGTGGCGTTTGATCACACCCCAGTGTTGAATGACTAATAATGGGTCAGCCTGAAGCTGGTGGATTCTCCAGAGGATGGAGGAGGACATGTTCATATGACGCCTTGATGTCTGTGCTAGAAAAAGTTCAGACCAAGAATTAAACACCGCACAATTCCAAGGGACACCATGGATTTTGCCATCTGTTGTGGATGGCATCCCCTCCATTTATATAGTAACAGCCTGCCCATCCTAACACAGCCATGCTGGCTCTAACAGCTCACTGCTTGATCAAGAGCTCCCAGGTTTATGTGAAAAACATATCATTCCTTTCTTGTTACCACTTCCTTAACTTTAAAAGGGTCTAAAATCCCAAAGAATATTCTTTCATGCAAACAAGTATTTGTTTTATCAAAATAAAATATTATTGCTGTATTTTTCATTTGATCCTGTTACAAAATAATTTCCTTTTTAATTAACTGAACAAAATGAAAGAACCTAAGGGAATTGAGTCATCTGGCCAATCACTTACTCTATGTGAACATTTCCCAGAATTTTTTCCACAAAATATGGAATTAATATGGAATATTAAAAGAGTTCCATGGTAAGCAAGTTGAAATGCCACAACTATCCATCTGGGAGTATCATCGTGTGTATTAGCCTAGTAAGGCCCTAAAGAAATTGGTTTTGTTATCCCAGTGATTCCCATTCTTATTTGATCATAAAACTTGTTTTGTTTTGAGGAACATCAGTGATATGAGAAGAGTTTGGGAAATGCCACTCAAAGGTTACCATGTATACATGTATTACTTGTAAACAATTAAAACAGAACATCCAAAACTAAAATAAGATTTCTTTGATGACTGTAGAGTACTAAAGGAAACTGCAGTGCCTCAGGATCAACAAACATTGGTTGATAGATTTATCTGGTAAAATGACAAGTAAAACACCATTTATTTCATATTCAGTGATGCCAGAAATATAGGACAAAAACCATGTTTTATAGTACTTACTGTCACTTAGCACATAATTCTCATAAGATGGATAAAAAATATCAATATTTGGACTGAGCATTTTAAGTGTTCAGTAAGAACATATAGCTGTACTTATTTTAAAACTTGTTTATCAGAAAACATCTACATGTCTGGGACTTCAGGAGCTCACAACCTTAATAATCACTCCTCATGTTATTGACTACATTGAGAATATCTACTGATACCAAAACAATGGCACCTACTGAAGATTATTACAATACTTACCACATTACAAAAAGAATCCAGACCAATGCTATGTACATACTTAGTACATTCTGGATTAGACCAAGTAAAATTTAACAACAAGCTGAACAGCATTCTATAAAACAAAAACAAAAAGTCAGTTAGGCTAATTCTGTCTGTTTTTCTATGCTATGGACTCATAGTGAGAAAGAAAGATTGTCTTGGAACTTGATGACTGAATCAAATCTGAGTTCATTAAAGTTTATCTACATTTACCTTAAGAGAAGTTCTTTGGGTAACTTTTTGTTAATAAGGCCTTCGTCATTATTTGAGAAAACCTGAAAGAAAAAAAAAAGACATTGTTAAAGTGTTCCCCAATGAAAAAAAGTTACATGGTCATAACAGCCCTAATTACTGTCCTACATATATGATAACTAATTTCATGAAGCCATCATCCTTCAATATTAATGGATATAAAAAGAGTTTATACCCCCGCACCACTTCATAAAAATGCAACACAATGATTTCTATGCATTATATTAGAAGTTCTAGCCAAGCCTATTAGGCCAGAAAAATACATAAAAGGCATCCTGATTGGAAGGGAAGAAGTAAACAGCTTCTATTTACAGGTAACTTGATCCTATATATAGAAAATTCTAAGAAATACACACACACACACACACACACAAACATTAGAAGTAATCAATGAGTTTAGCAATATAATATACAAATATGTAATATATTTATACACAAATTGTCTTTCCATTCATTAGCAATGAACCACCTGAAAATGAAATTAAAACAATCTCATTTATGGGGTGCTTGGGTGGCTCAGTCAGCTGAACAACCAACTCCTGATTTTGGCTCAGATCATGAGCTCAGGGTCCTGGGATCAAGCTCTGTGTCAGGCTCCGTGTTGTGCACTGGGAAGTCTGCTTGGAGATTCTCTCTCTCCTTCTCCTTCTGCCCCTCCCCTCACTCACATTCTCTCCCTCTTTAATACAAATAAATAAATTACAACAGCATCAAAAAGAATAAAACATTTAGGAATGAATTAAAGAAATGCAAGACATATATTGAAAACCTACACAAAAAACTCTGTTGAGAGAAATAAAAACAAATTGAAATGAATTTCACGTTCACAAATTCAAAGATTTAAGAGTGTTAAGTTAGCAACACTTCTCAAACTGGTCCACAGATTTAATGAAATCTCTATCAAAATCCCAGCTGTCTTTTTTTCTTTTTTAATTGTAGAGTTGAGAGGCAGCTGGGTGGCTCAGTCAGTTAAGCATCTGCCTTCGACTCAGGTCATGATCCCAGGGTCCTGGCATTGAGCCCTGCACTGGGCTCCCTGCTCAGGGAGGAGCCTGCTTCTCCCTTTCCCTCTGTTAGCTGCTTCCCCTGCTTGTGCTCTCTTTCTGTCTGTGTCAAGTAAATAAAATCTTTTAAAAAAAAATTGAAGAGTTGATCCTAAAACTCATATGGAAATGCAAGAGTCCCAAAAGAACCAAAATAATCTTGAAAAGGGAAACAAAGTTGGAGGACTCACACTTCCTGATTTCAAAACTTACTACAAAGCTACCATAATTAAAACATCATGGTATTGGAATAGGATAGAAATATAGATCAATGGAACAGAACAGTCCAGAAATAAACCCTTATATTTACAAGCAATCAATTTTGGACAAGTGCTCTGAGATAATTCAATGGAGAAAAGAATAGTATTTCAACAGATGGTGTCAGGACAACTGGATGTCTACATGCAAAATAATAAAGTTGTATCCCCACCTCACATTATATTAAAAAATCAACTCAATATGGATCAAAGATTTTTAAAAAATGAGTTAAAACTATATCCCTTAAAAGAAAAAATAAGCATAAATCTTGGTGATCTTGGATTATGTAATGATTTTGTAGATATGATACCATAAGTACAAGCAGCCAAAGAAAAAATAAATTGGACTTCATCAAAATTAAAAACTTTTGTGTCATAGGACATCATCAAGGAAGTAAAAAGAAAAATCCATAAAATAGGAAACAATATTTGCAAATCAAATATCTAATAAGGGAATTATATACAGAATATATAGAGCTCTCACAATGCAACAAACAGAAAAATAAACCAGTTAAAAAATAGGCATAAGCTCTGAATAGACATTTCTGCAAAGAAGATACGCAAATGGCCTATAAGCACATAAAAATAAGTTCAACATAATTAGTCATTAGGGAAGGTCAAATCAAAACCACCATAAGACACTACACAGCCACAAGGACAGCTAAAATAAAAAAGATACTAATAATGGCAAGACTGTGCAGAAATCAGAACCTTCACACACTGAAAGTAAAACAGTGCAACCACTTTGAGAAGCAGTCTAGTAGTTAAACAAAGAGCTACCAGATAAACTAGCAATTCCAATCATAGTAGTTACTAAGAAAATAAAAACAAGTATCCAAACAAAAACTTGTACATGAATGTTCACAGCAGTATCACTCCTAATGGCCAAAAAAGTAGACTCAATCCAAATGTTCATCAGCTGATGAATGTATAATCAAAATGTGGTATATTCATACAATGGATGATTATTCAGCAATAAAAAGGAATGCCGACTTATATATTACAACAGAAATGAGCCTTGAAAACATTATGCTACATAAAAGAAGACACACATAAAAGGCCACATACTGCGTGATTCCATTTACATTAAACATCCAGAAAAGACAAATCCATGCAGACAGAATTAAGATTAGTGGTCACCTAAAATGAGTGAGTGACTGCTGATGGAGTTTCTTTTTAGAGTTATAAATATGTTCTTGAATTAATTGCGATGAAGACACAACTTGATGAATATACTAAAACACACTGGATTATATATTTTAAATGGGTAAAATTCACAGTATATGTGTAATATCTTTATCTATCTATTTCTAGATTTGTACCCAACGTGGGGCTGAAACTAACAACGCTAACAACAATTTGTACCCAATGTGGGGCTGAGACTGACAACTGTGAGATCTAGAGTCACAGGCTCCACCAACTGAGTCAGCCAGGTGCCCCTGTAATCCATTTTTAAAAATGGATTTAAAAAACCCATATATACCATAATCCATCAAAGCAAACTGCAGAAATGGAAAGAATACTGTAAATAGTATCCTACACTCATTTAATAAAAAACATTTTAAAAATGTTTTCAATGATTAGTTTTAGCAGTGTCTATGTGAGTATAGGATTGTGACAACACTGGCTCCATTTTTGGCCCTGCGTCTTGTTCTCCCCTCGGTGCAGAGATGACACCACTTTACATAACTAGTAGACAGCTTGCTCTAGCACACAGGTGGCACCACTTTAGATAACTAGTACAGATCCTCTAGGACACAGATGGCCTCACTATAGATAACTACCCTGTGACCACACCACCATGCCCCTTGCATTATAAAAGTTGTGGGTTGCGGTCCAAGCTGGGTGGAGAATTGGGGGTATAGTACCCTGGATCCTCTGTCCACCTGCTGGCCCAATACCCTGTCAGTAGGTGACCCTGAATAAAACTGTATAAATGATATGGAGTAGCCTTTTTCGTTTTGCAGTATTCAAGTGCCTTCTCAGTCTGGAGGATACATTCCTGACCCTCCTCCACCTTCTAACAGAGAGACAGGAACATTAAGTCCCTGTTGTATTCCAACCTCCATTAAGTACTGTGTTCATTACGTAATTTACTTTTTTCTAGTTCCTTGAAATGTAAGTTAAGTTACTGATTTGAGATTTTTAAAAAATATTTTATTTATTTGACAGACGGACATCACAAGTAAGAAGAGAAGCAGGCAGAGAGAGGAGGAAACAGGCTCCCCTCTGAGCAGAGACCCCAATGTGGGGCTCAATCCCAGGACCCTGGGATCATGACCCAAGCTGAAGGCAGAGGCTTTAACCCACTGAACCACCCAGGCGCCCCTATATCTTACTTCTTATACTAAGTATTCAATAATACACTGCTATTATCTTTGCTTTACACAGCCATAATCTTTTGATCTTATTTTTTTTTTAAAGATTTTATTTATTTATTTTTCAGAGACAGTGGGAGAGTGAGCGAGTAAGCACAGGCAGAGTGGCAGACAGAGGCAGAGGGAGAAGGAGGCTTCCTGCCAAGCAAGGAGCCCGATGTGGGACTCGATCCCAGGACGCTGGGATCATGACCTGAGCCGAAGGCAGCCACTTAACCAACTGAGCCACCCAGGCGTCCCTGATCTTATATTTTAATCCTCAAATCTTACATGTACCTTCCTGGTGTAATGCATTCCTTCCTTTAGCTCTGAGTTTCTTTTATTAAGACTTCCCTTCACACTAAAATACTTCTTCCAATGTTTCTTATTGTATAGGTCTGCCATAGACAAACTGTCTTTACTTTTGTCTACCAGAAAATGTCTTTATTTCTACTGTATTTTTAAAAACATCTCCCTGTGGGGCGCCTGGGTGGCTCGGTGGGTTAAAGCCTCTGCCTTCGGCTCAGGTCGTGATCCTGGGGTCCTGGGATTGAGCCCTGCATCGGGCTCTCTGCTCGGCAGGGAGCCTGCTTCCCCTTCTCTCTCTGCCTGCCTCTCTGCCTACTTGTGATCTCTGTCAAATTAAAAAAAAAATTTAAAAAAAAGATTTAAAAACATCTCCCTGTATATAGAATTCCAAGTTAGCATGTTTGCCTTGAAAAAAAAAAATCATTTAAAAAGTTATGCCATTGGGATGCCTGGGTGGCTCAGTTGGTTAAGTGGTTGCCTTTGGCTCAGGTGATGATCCCAAGGTCCTGGGATTGAGTCCAGCATCGGGCTCCTTGCTCAGCGGGAAGCCGGCTTCTCTCTCTCTGCTTCTGCCTGCCACTCTGCCTGCTTGTGCTCTGACAAGTAAATAACTAAAATCTTAAAAAAAAAAAAAAAAAGTTATGCCATTGTTCTCTGATCTGCATTATTTCTGAAAAGATGTCAGCTATCATTTATATTATTGTTTCCTTTTATATATTTTTCTTTTCTACCTCCTTTACAAAAAACCTTTCATTTTCAGCAATTGACTATGACTTGCCTAAGTTTAGACTTCTTTGTATTTATCTTGCTTGGGGTTTGGTGTCCAGTGTACCGTTAAGCCCATCAAATAAATACTTAACTTCTGATATATTTTCCATTTCTAGCATTCCATATTGATTCTTTTTATAGTTTTCTATCTTCCTGTTAATATTTTCTGTTCACCATGTTCAACATCTGGACCATCACTGACTGTTTCTCATCACTCCTGACATTTTCTTATTTCTTTGCATATCTCATAATTTGTTATTCTATGTCAAATATTATATATAAGGAACAGTAATTTACAAAGTTCAATGAAATGAAGGGCTGTTTCTTTGAAAAGGTAATGCATCTATGTTCATCAGGGATATTGGCTTAAAATTTTCTTTTGGCATCCTTGTCTGGTTTTGATATCAGGGTAATGCTGGCTTTGTAAAATGAGTTTTAAAATATTCTCTTTTCTATTTTTTGGCAGAACTTGAAAAGCATTGATATAAACTATTTAATATTTTATACAATTCACCTATGAAGCCAACTGCTCTTTGACTTACATTTGTTGGGAGGTATTTTAGTCATGCTCATCAGGAAAAAAAGAGAGAGGATACAAATAAAATCAGAAACAAAAGGTGTTACAATTGATACCACAGAAATACAAAGAGATATAAGAGACTACTATTAAAAACTATATGCCAACAAGCTGGCCAACATGAAAAAAGTGGGTAAATTCCTAGAAATACACAACCTACCAAGACGGAATAATGAAAATATAGAAAATCTGAAGACCGATTACTAGTAAGGAGATTAAATCAGTAATCGAACACTTCCCAACGAACATTAATGCTGGGCTTAAGCCCAGGACCCTGGGATCATGACCTGAGCCAAAGACAGACAGATGCTTAACAGACTGAGCCACCCAAGCGCCCAATAAAATAAATATATAAATCTTAAAAAAAAAATCAGGCGCACTGAGGAGTGGGCCCTGAGCTCTTGACTACTCTTGGCCAAAGACTGGGAGGCCGCCATTTTCATTGCTGTCCTACAGAGCTCTAGAGAAAGCGTTCAGGGAACAAAAGCTCCTGAGAACAAACCTGAGCAGATTACACAGGCCAGCCCCTGGCAAGGGCAGTGCAATTCTGCCTCGGGCAAAGACATTTGAGAATCACTACAATAGGCCCCTCCCCAAGAAGATCAGCAAGAACATCCAGCCAAGACCAAACTCACTGATCAAGGAGAACAGTGGAATCCAGAGGAAGAGAAAGCAAAGCATGGAATTCATGGCTTCTCCCCACGATTCTTTGGTCTTGCAAAGTTAATTAAATATTTTTATTTTTTTCTTATTCTAATTTTTTAAACTTTTCCTCTTTCCTCTTTTAACATTTTTGAACTAGTTTATCTTAACAATACCTTTCTAAAAAAATCTTTTTAAACCTTCATTATTATAGTCATATTTATCCTTCCTTGTATTTAACTTTATTGTTTGTACACATATAGGGTTTTTTCTTCTAAAAAATTTTGGGATACAATTTCTTCTAAAAGATCAAAATATACCCTAAATCTAGCACAGGGCTTTGTTCTAGTCTCCAGCCTGAGCAAATTCTCTCCACTTTCTTTTTCTTTCTTTTTCCAACCAACTTATCTTATCAATTCCTTTTTTTTAATAATTTTTTAAAATGTTCTTTACAGTCATATTCCATCCGTTCATGATGTTTGCCCTTATTTTTGTATATATATAAGTTTTTCTTTTTTTTAAATTTTGGGAGGTAGTTGCTTCTACGAGACCAAAATACACCCAATATCAAGTAGGTGGCTCTGTTCTATTCACAACTCTAATATATATATAATTTTTAATTAAAAAAAAAATTTTAGACTTCTTTTTACCCCCTTTCTTCTCCCCCCGATTTGGTGTCTTTTCTGATTTGATTAGCATACATTTTTCTGGGGTCTTTGCCACCCTTTTAGTATTATATTCTCTTGCTCATATATTCTTATCTGGATAAAATGACAAAGCAGAAAAACTCACCACGCCAAAAAAAAAAAAAAAAAAAAAAAAAAAAAAAAAAAACAAAAAAAAAAAAAAAAAAAAAAAAAAAAAAAAAAAAAAAAAAAAAAAAAAAAAAAAAGGAGGCAGTACTGAAGGTTAAGGAACTAATCAATATGGACATTGGTAATATGTCAGATCTACGGTTCAGAATGATTCTCAAGGTGCTAGCTGCATTCGAAAAAGGCATGGAAGATATTAGAGAAACCTGTCTGGAGAAATAAAAGCCCTTTCTGGAGAAATAAAAGAACTAAAATCTAACCAAGCTGAAATCAAAAAAGCTATTAATGAGGTGCAATAAAAAATGGAGGCTCTTACTGCTAGGATAAATGAGGCAAAAGAGAGAATTAGTGATACAGAAGAACAAAGAATAAAGAAACTGAGCAAAAGAAACAGAAACAACTACTGGACCACAAGGGGAGAATTCGAGAGATAAATGAAACCATAAGACAAAACAATATTAAAATAATTGGGATTCCAGAAGAAGAAAGAGATGGGGGGGGCAGAAGGTATATTGGGGCAAATTATTGTAGAGAATTTCCCTAATATGGCAAAGGGAACAAGCATCAAAATCCAGGGGGCGCAGAGAACCTCCCTCAAAATCAATAAAAATAGGTCCACACTCCGTCATCTAATAGTACAACTTACAAGCTTAGTGACAAAGAGAAAATCCTGAAAGCAGTCCAGGACAAGAAGTCTGTAACATACTATGGAAAAATATTGGATTGGCAGCAGACTTATCCACAGAGATCTGGCAGGCAAGGAAGAACTGGCATGATTTATTCAGAGCACTAAACGAGAAAAACATGCAGCCAAGAATACTATATCCAGCTAGGCTATCACTGAAAATAGAAGGAGAGATAAAAAGCTTCCAGGACAAACAAAAACTGAAAGAATTTGTAAACACCAAACCAACCCTACAGGAAATACTGAAAGGTGTCCTCTAAGCAAAGAGAGAGCCTAAAAGTTGTAGACCAGAAAGGAACAGAGACAATATATAGTAACAGTCACCTTACAGGCAATACAATAGCCCTAAATTCATATTGTTAATAGTTACCCTGAATGTAAATGGGCTAAATTTCCCCAATCAAAAGGCACAAGGTATCAGAATGGATAAAAAACAAAACCCATCAATATTCTGTCTACAAGAAACTCATTTTAGACCCAAAGACACCCCCAGATTTAAAGTGCGGGGAAACCGTGCTTTGGTGCGCCACCATACTAATGGACATCAAAAGAAAGCTGAGGTGGCAATCCTTATATCAGATAAATTAGATTTTAAACAAAAGACTATAATAAGAGATGAGGAAGGACACTATATCATACTCAAAGGGTCTGTCAACAAGAAGATCTAACAATTTTAAATATCTATGCCCCTAACGTGGGAGCAGCCAAGTATATAAACCAATTAATAGCAAGATCAAAGAAACACATTGACAATAATACAATAATAGTAGGGTACTTTAATACCCCCTCACTGAAATGGACAGATCATCCAAGAAAAAGATCAACAAGGAAAAAAAGGCCTTAAATGACACACTGGACCAGATGGACATCACAGATATATTCAGAACATCCCATCCCAAAGCAACAGAATACACATGCTTCTCTAGTGCACATGGAACATTCTCCAGAATAGATCACATACTGGGTCACAAATCAGGTCTCACCTGATACCAAAAGACTGGGATCATTCCCTGCATATTTTCAGAACACAATGTTCTGAAGCTAGAACTCAATCACAAGAGGAAGGTTGGAAAGAACTCAAATACATGGAGGCTAAAGACCATCCTACTAAAGAATGAATGGGTCAACTAGGAAATTAAAGAAGAATGGAAAAAAATTCATGGAAACAAATAAAAATGAAAACACAACTATTCAAAAATCTGTGGGACACAGCAAAGGTACTCCTAAGAGGAATATATATAGCAATACAAGCCTTTCTCAAGAAACAAGAAAGGTCTCAAACACACAACCTAACCCTACACCTAAAGGAGCTGGAGAAAGAACAGCAAATAAAGCCTAAACCCAGCAGGAGAAGAGAAATAATAAAGATCAGAGCAGAAATCAATGAAATAGAAACCATAAAAACAGTAGAACAAATCAACAAAACTAGGAGCTTGTTCTTTGAAAGAATTAATAAGATTGACAAACCCCTGGCCAGACTTATCAAAAAGAAAAGAGAAAGGACCCAAATTAATGAAATCATGAATGAAAGAGGAGAGATTACAACCAATACCAAAGAAACACAAACAATTATAAGAACATATTATGAGCAACTATACACCAACAAATTTGACAATCTGGAAGAAATGGATGCATTCCTAGAGACATATAAACTACCACAACTGAACCAGGAAGAAATAGAAAACCTGAACAGACCCATAACCAGTAAGGAGATTGAAGCAGTCATCAAAAATCTCCCAAAAAACAAGAGCCCAGGGCCAGACGGCTTCCCAGGGGAACTCTACCAAACATTTAAAGAAGAATTAATACCTATTCTCCTGAAACTGTTGCAAAAAACAGAAATGGAAGAAAAACGTCTAAAAACTCATTTTATGAGGCCAGCAGTACCTTAATCCCAAAACCAGACAAAGACCCCATCAAAAAAGAGAATTACAGACCGATATACTCGATGAACACAGATGCAAAAATGCTCACCAAAATACTAGCCAATAGAACCCAACAGTACATTAAAAGAATTATTCACCACGACCAAGTGGGATTCATTCCAGGGCTGCAAGGCTGGTTTAACATCTGCAAATCAATCAGTATGAGACAATACATTAATAAAAGAAAGAACAAGAACCATATGATACTCTCAATAGATGCTGAAAAAGCATTTGACAAAGTACAGCATCCTTTCTTGATCAAAACTCTTCAAAGTGTAGGGATAGAGGGTACATACCTCAATATCATCAAAGCCATCTGTGAAAAACCCACAGCAGATACCATTCTCAATGGAGAAAAACTGAGAGCTTTTAATGCTAAGGTCAGGAACATGGCAGGGATGTCCATTATCACCACTGCTATTCAACATAGTACTAGAAGTCCTAGCCTCAGCCATCAGACAACAAAAAGAAATTAAAGGCATCCAAATAAGCAACAAAGGAGTCAAACTATCACTCTTTGCAGATGATATGATACTTTATGTGGAAAACCCAAAAGACTCCACTCCAAATCTGCTAGAACTTGTACAGGAATTCAGTAAAGCGTCAGGATATAAAATCAATGCACAGAAATCAGTTGCATTTCTATACACCAACAACAAGACAAAAGAAAGAGAAATTAAGGAGTCTATCCCATTTACAATTGCAACCAAAACCATAAGATACCTAGGAGTAAACCTAGATAAAGAGGCAAAGAATCTGGTCTCAGGAAACAACAAAGTACTCATGAAATTGAGGAAGACACAAAGAAATGGAAAAACATTCTGTGTTCATGGACTGGAAGAACAAATATTGTGAAAATGTCTATGCTACTTAAAGCAATCTATACATTTAATGCAATCCCTATCAAAATTCCATAAATTTTTTTCAAAGAAATGGAACAAATAACCCTAAAATTTATCTGGAACCAAAGAGACCTCGAATAGCCAGAGGAATATAGAAAAAGAAAGCCAATGTTGGTAGCATCACAATTCCAGACTTCAAGCTCCATTACAAACTATCGTCATTAAGACAGTATGGTACTGGCACTGGCACATAAATCAGTGGAACAGAATAGAAATCCCAGAAATAGACCCTCAACTCTATGGTCAACTAATCTTAGACATAGCAGGAAAGACTGTCCAGTGGAAAAAAGACAGTCTCTTCAACAAATAACGTTGGGAAAATTGGACAGCCACATGCAGAAAAATGAAACTGGACCATTTCCTCACACACACAAAAATAGACCCCAAATGGACGAAAGGAATCCATGAATATCCTTGAGGAGAACACAGGCAGCAACCTCTTCGACCTCAGCTGCAGCAACTTCTTCCTAGAAACATCGCCAAAGGCAAGGGAAGCAAGGGCAAAAATGAACTACTGGGACTTCATCAAGATCAAAAGCTTTTGCACAGCAAAGGAAACAGTCAACAAAACCAAAAGACAATCGACAGAATGGGAGAAGATACTTGAAAATGACATATCAGATAAAGGGCTAGTATCCAAAATCTATAAAGAACTTATCAAACTCAACACCCAGAGAACAAATAATCCAATCAAGAAGTGGACAGAAGACATGGCAGAAATTTCTGCAAAGAAGACATCCAGATGGCCAACAGATACATGAAAAAGTGCTCCACATCACTCGGCATCAGGGAAATACAAACCACCTCACACCAGTCAGAATGGCTAAAATTAACAAGTCAGGAATTGACAGATGTTGGCAAGGATGTGGAGAAAGGGGAACCCTCCTCCAGTGTTGGTGGGAATGCAAACTGGTGCAGCCACTCTGGAAAACAGCATGGAGGTTCCTCAAAAAGTTGAAAATAGAGCTCCCCTACAACCCAGCAATCGCACTACTGGGTATTTACCCTAAAGATACAAATGTAGTAAATAAAAAAATTTATTAAAAAAAATTGGAAAGAGGCACAAGGAAACTTTCTGGGTGATAGAAATGTTCTAGAGCTGTATCATAGGGATATATACATATATAAAATAGTCATCAAACTGTACTCTTACTGTACAGAGGTAATACCTCAATAATAATTAAATAAACTTGAATAAAGCTTGTAAAAAAAAAAAGAAATGAACCATTCTTGGGATGCCTGGGTGGCTCAGTCTGTTAAGCGTCTGCCTTTGGCTCATATCATGATCCAAGGGTCCTGGGATTAAGTCCTGCATCAGGCTCCTTGCTCAGCAAGGAACCTGCTTCTCCCTCTGCCTCTGCCTGCCATTCTGCCTGCTTGTGCTGTCTCTCTCTGGCAAATAAATAAATAAAATCTTAACAACAAGAACAACAACAACAAAAAAGATACAAATGTAGTGATCTGAAGGGGCACGTGCACCCGAATGTTTATAGCAGCAATGTCCACAAGAACCAAACTATGGAAAAAAGCTAGATGTCCATCAACAGATGAATGGATAAAGAAGAGGTGGTATATATATATATATATATATATATATATATATATACACACACACACACACACACACATACATACATATACATATATATACATACATACATACACACACAATGGAATACTATGCAACCATCAAAAGAAATGAAATCCTGCCATTTGTAACGACATGGATGGAACTAGAGGGTATTATGGTGAGCAAAATAAGTCAATCAGAGAAAGACAATTATTGTATAATCTTCCTGAAAAGAGGAATTTGTGAGGCAAAGTAGGGGGTTTGGAGGTTAGGGAAGGAAAAAATGATACAAGATAGGATCGGGACGGAGACAAACCATAAGAGACTCTTAATCTCACAAAACAAACTGAGGGTTGCCTGGGGCAGTAGGGAGCTAGGGAAAGGATGGTTGGGTTATGGACATTGGGGGAAGGTACAGGCTATGGTGAGTGCTGTGAATTGTGTAAGCCTGATGATTCACAGACATATACCCCTGAGGCTAATAATACATTATATGTTAATAAAATTTTTAAAAAATCAGCAGGAAGTAACATCAGGAGTGCCAGAGAGCCATGGGAAACCAAGTCTCTGCTCTTAAAGGGCCTGCATGCTGTATCACTTATTCCAAGATCCAGCAGAGAAAGAGCAGTTTGAAAGGCACTTGGGTTATACACAAAGGAGATTCTCAGACTAATTTTAGAATCTTGCAGATCCCTGGGGGTGCAAGGGATCTGCAAGAGTTTTCTTTGGGAGAGGAACTGCTGGTGGGTGTCACTTCTCTTGACTTCTTTCAGTCTAGCTGGCCTTATACTTGTGGGAACCAGTTCTGACACCCTCAATGTATCTTCTTAGTACCACTGGCCCCACCCTGGAGTTCCTCTGTGGACCTAACTTAGCAAATGCCCCTCCAAAGCAGTTCTCACCCCACCACACACAGCAGGCAGCCCTGGCCAGGATCACCAATCCTACAAAATAACTCCCACCTTGGGGAGACAGAGGAGCGAACCATATCCACCAGCACAACCACAGTAGCTAAAGCCAGGCCTCTCAGCCCACTGGGGGCAAGCTCTGTTCAAAATGCACCTGTAGCAGTCACAACAAATCAATGCAGACAGCTGGGCAGTTCAGCCCTGTCCACCAGCATGCCTACAGCAGCTGTAGCTAAGCGACAATAGAAGGGCACATGCAGCCTACATAGAAGATAGCCACTGGAGTGCCTGGTTCTGATGACCAGGAGAGACTGTGCTACTGGGCAACACAGGATGCCTTCTATATAAGGCCACCACTTTCAACACTGGGAGACACAACTGATCCTACCTAATACATAGAAACAAACACTGATTCAGAGAAAATGAGACAGAGGAATATGTTCTGAATAAAAGAACAAGACAAAATTCCAAAAAATTTGTAAGTAAATGAAGATAAGCAATATACCTGATAAAGAATTTAAAGTAATGGGCATTAAGATACTCACTGGATTTGAGAGAAGAGTTGATGAACTCAGTGAGAACTTCAACAAAGAGAAAACATATAAAGAACCAGTCAGAACTGAAAAATACAGTAACTGAAGTGAAAAATACAAGCAGATTAGGGGATACAGAAGAATAGATCAGCAATCTAAAAAGCAGGGGAGTGGAAAGCAACCAAGATGAACAGCAAAAAGAAAAAAGAACTTTAAAAAATGAGGGTAGTTTAAGGGACCTCTGGGATTAACACTGAGCATGCTAACATTCACATTTTAGAGGTCCCAGAAGTAGACAGAGAAAGAACAGAAAACTTATTTTAAGAAATAATAGCTGAAAACTTTCCTAACCTGGGGAAGGAAAAAGGTACCAGTTGAAGGAAGCACAGAAAGCACCAAACAAAATGAATCCAACATAGTCTGCACTAAGTCGCATAATAATTAGAATGGTAAAAATGAAAGATGATCTTCAAAGCAGCAAAAGAAAAGTAAACTGTTAAGTACAAGGGAAATCCCATAAAGCTACAAGATGAATTTTCCGCAGAAATTTTGCAGGCCAGAAGAAGTGGCATGAAATAGTCAAAGTGCTGAAAGCAAAAAGGCTACAACCAAGAATATTCTACCCAGCAAAGTTATCATTCAGAATTGGGGAGAGATAAAGAGTTTTCCAATGTGTTCAAACTTAAACAACAGTTAACTTAATATAGACTGCTATATATATATATAGAATGTTATACATGAACTTCATGGTAACCAAACCAAAAACCCATGAAAACAAAAAATAAAGAAAAAAGAATCCAAGCATAATACTAAAGAAAGTCATCAAACAAGGGAAGAGAGTAAGAGAAGGAACAAGAAACTAAAAAAACAACCAGAAATTAAGAAAATGGCAGTAAGTCCATACCTATCAAAAATCACTTAAAATGTAAATGCACTAAATGCTCCATTCAAAAGACAGAAGAATTAGTTGATTTAAAAAAGCTTATATGAGGCCTAAAAGAGACTCACTACAAATCTAAAGATATGTACAGACTGAAAGTGAAGGGATGGGGAAAAAATATTCTATGGAAATGGAAGTAGAAAAAAAGATGGGGTAGCAATACTTAGAGTAGACAAAACAGACTTTAAAACAGACTGTAATAAAAGGCCAGAAAAAGATGGCCTTTTTTTTTTTAGGACTGCTGCATAGTGATAAAGGGATCAAACCCAACAAGAGGATAGAGAAATTGTAAATAACTATGCACACAACACAGGGACATCTAAATATATAAAGCAAATATCAACAGACACAGAAAAAGACAGCAATACAATAACAACAGAAAGCTTTAACATCTCACTTGCAATAATGGGTAGATCATCCAGACAGAAAATCAGTTAAGAAAACAATGCCTTTGAATGACACATTAGGCAGGATGGACATAACAAATACTACAGAACATTCCATCAGAAACAGCAGAATATACCTTCTTTTCAAGTGCACATGAGATATTTTTCAGGTTGCATCACATGTTAAGCCACAAAACAAATCTCAATCAACTTAGGAGGACTAAAATCAAGCATCCTTTCCAATCATAGTGGTATGAAACTAAAAAAAAGTTGGGAAAAAACACATACTTTGAGGCTAAGCAACATGCTGCTAAATAATCAGTGGGTCAAAAAAGAAATCAGAGAGGAAATTAAAAAATTCTAAAGACAAATAAAAATGGAAATGCAACAGTTCAAAATCTTAGAGATGCAGTAAAAGCAGTTTTAAGAGGGCAGTTTATAGTGATTTAGGACTGACTTAAGAAATAAGAAAAACTGTGGAAAGAACCAAGATGCCCTTCAACAGACGAATGGATAAAGAAGATGTGGTCCATATACACTATGGAGTATTATGCCTCCATCAGAAAGGATGAATACCCGACTTTTGTAGCAACATGGACGGGACTGGAAGAGATTATGCTGAGTGAAATAAGTCAAGCAGAGAGAGTCAATTATTATATGGTGTCACTTATTTGCGGAGCATAACAAATAACACAGAGGACATGGGGAGATGGAGAGGAGAAGGGAGTTGAGGGAAATTGTGGGGGAGATGAACCATGAGAGACTATGGACTCTGAAAAATAACCTGAGGGTTTTGAAGGGGCAAGGGGTGGGAGGTTGGGGGAGCCTGGTGGTGGGTATTGTGGAGGGCACGCATTGCATGGAGCACTGGGTGTGGTGTAAAACTATGTATGAGTTCTGTTACGCTGAAAAGAAATAAAAACAAACAAAAAAAGAAATAAGAAAAATCTCCAAAAACAATCTACACTTGTACCTAAAGGAACTAGAAAAAGAACACAGCCCAAAGTTAGAAGGAAATAATAAAGATCAGAACAGAAATAAATGAGAGACAAAAAGTAGAAAAAATAATCAATGAAACTAAGAGCTGATTCTTTGAAAAGCTAAATTTGGTAAACCTTTAATCAGAGACATCAATGAGAGAGAGAGAGGGGGAAAAAACAAAAAATGAAGGTAGAGAAGTGAGAACCCACACTTTACAAGTACAAATGATTATGAGAGACTACTACAAAAAATTACATGTCAAAAAACTGGACAACCTAGAAAAAAATGCATCAATTTCTAGAAACATACAATCTTTCAAGACTAAATCAGGAATACAAAATATGAACAGACTGATTACCAGTAATGAAACTGAATCAATAATCAAAAACTCCCAACAAACCAAAGTCCAAAACCAGATGGCTTCCCAGGTGAATTCCACCAAACATTTAAAGAAGAGTTAATACCTATCTTTCTCAAACCATTTCAAAAACCAGAAGGCAAAGGAATGCCTCTAATTCATTCTACAAGGTCAGTATTACACTGATACCAAAACCAAAAATACAGTAACAAAAAAAAGAAAATCACAGATCAATATCTCTGATGAACACAGATGCAATAATCCTTAACAAAATATTTGCAAACTAAATTAAAAAATAATCAGAAGAATCATACACCACAATCAAGTAGGATTTATTCTAGAGATACAAGGATGGTTCAATATCTGGAAATCAATGTGAAACAGCACATTAACAAAACAAAGCATAAAAATCATATGATCATCTCCATACAGGAAGAGCATGTGACAAAATTCAACATCAACTCATGAGAAAAACTCTCAACAAAGTTTAGAGACAACATAAACGTAACAAAGATCATATACGACACACCCAGAGCTAACATCTTAATAGGGAAAAGCTGAAAGCTTTCCCTCTAATATCAGAAACAAGAAAAGAATGTCTATTCTCACCACTTTTATTCAAAATAGTACTGGAAGTCCTAGCCACAGCACTCAGACAAGAAAAAGAAAAAACATCCAAATTGGAAAGGAAGTACAACTGTCACTATTTGTAGATGACATTATCCTATATATAGAAAATCCTAAAGACTCCACCAAAACACTATTAGAGTAAATTAATTTAGTAAAGTTTCAATTCAGTAAAGGATCCAAAATCGATAGAGAAATCAGTTGCATTTCTATACATTAATAATAAACTAACAAAAGGAAGTAAGAAAACAATCCCATTTACAATTACATCAAAAATAGTAAGATACCTAGGAATAAATTTACCAAGGAGGTTAAGGACCTGTATTCTGAAAACTGTAAGACAGTAGTGAAAGAAATTGAAGATGACAAAAATAAATGGAAAAATATACCATGCTTCACGGACTGGAAGAATTACTATTCTTAAAATGTCCACATTACCCAAAGCAATCTACAGGTTCAGTGCCATACCTATCAAAATACCAATAATACTTTTCACAGAGCTAGAACAAAGAATCCCAAAATTAATGTGGAACCACAAAAGCCTCCAAAGAGCCAAAATAATCTTGAGAAAGAAGAACAAAGTTGTAGGTATTATAATCCCAGATTTCAAACTACACCCAAAGATAGCATAATCAAAAGAGCATGGTATTGGCATAAAAACAAACACATAGATCAACAGGATAGACTAGAGAGCCTAGAAACAAACTTATGCATACCTGATCAATTAATCTATGACAAACAGAGAATATACAGTGGTGACAGAACAGTCTCTTCTTCAATAAGTGGTGTTGCTAAAACTGGACAGCCACATGCAAAAGAATGAAACTGGACCACTATCTTACACCATTCACAAAAACTAAAAATGAATTAAAGACTTGAAAGTAAGACCTGAAACCATAACACTCCTACAAGAAAACACAGGGAGTAAGCTCCTTGACAATAGCTTGGAGACAGTTTGGGTTTGACACCAAAAACAAAGACAACAAATGCAAAAGTAAACAGTGGAACTGTATCAAACTATTAAAAAAAAAAAACTGTTGCACACCAAAGGACACCATCATGAAAATGAACCTACTGTATAGGAGAAAATATTTGCAAATCATTTATCTGGTAAGTGGTTAATGGCTAAAATATACAATGAACTCATACAACTCTGTAGCCAAAAAAAAAAAAATCTAATTTAAAAAATGGATAGATCTAAACAAACATTCTTCCAAAGAAGACACACATATGGCCAACTTGTACAAAAGCGATCAACATCATTAATCATTAGCAAAATGCAAATTAAAACCACAATGAGATCACCTCACCTGTCACAATGGCTATTATTAAAAAGACAAGGAGTAACAAGTGTTGGCAAGGATGTGGAGAAAAGGGAATCTTGCACACTGTTTGGTGGGAATGTAAATTGGTGCAGCCACTATAGAAAACAATCTGGAGATTCCTCAAAAAGTTCAAAATAGAACCACCCTATGATCCAGATTCTACTTCTGGGTATTTATCTGAAGAAAAGTAAACAATCTGAAAAGATATCTGTACCCCCATGTTCACTGCAGCATTATTTACAATAGCCAAGATATGGAAAACCTAAGTGGATGAATGGATAAAGAAAATGTGGTATATATATGTATTATACAATATAATAAATACCATTATGCAATATAATACAAATATTATTCAGCCATAAAAAGGAGGAAATCTTGCCATTTGCAACAACATGGATCTGGAGGGGATAAATCCTATTATTTATGCTAAGTGAAATAAGTCACATAGAGAAAAACAAATATCCTATGATCTCATATATATGTGGGATTTAAATAAAACACACACACCTGGTAGAATCAGAGAACGACTGTGGTTCCCGGGGGGGGGGGGGCAAAGTGGGTGAAAGGGGTCAAAAGGTACAAACTTCCTGTTAGAAAATAAATAAGTCACGGGGATGTAAGTACGACATGATGACTACAGTAATACCATACGGCATATATTTGAACGTTGCTAAGAGAGTAGATCTTAAAAGTTCTCTTCACAAGAAAAAAATTTTTTTTCAAAGATTAACTTATTTGTCAGAGAGGGAGAGAAAGAGCACAAGCAGGGGGAGAAGCAGGCAGAGGGAGAAGACGACTCCCTGCCCAACAAGGAGCCCGATGTGGGACTTGATCCCAGGACCCTGGGATCATGACCCGAGCTGAACACAGATGCTCAACAGACTGAGCCACCCAGGGGTCCCAAGAAAAAAAATTGTATAACTTGTATGGCAATGGATATTAACTGTGTCTACTGTGGTAATCATTTCTCAGTATACACAAATACTGAATCATTGTTATACATCTGAAACTAACATTGTTTTATGTCAATGATACTTGAATTTTAAAAACCCAGTAATTTACCCCCAAAAAGGGCAGCTCCTTCTTTAATTAGGGTAAGGTAGAGATGGGGAGGTAAAGGGAACTGAATCCTTTTAATCTATGGTTGAGCTGGGTTTGAGATTTATTTTTTTTATTTTATTATTATTATTTTTAGCATTTATTAGATCAGTTTAAGAATGGCTTAAAACATTTTAGGGTAAGATGAGAACTTAACCATCAGGAGAAGTCAGGATCTGAGCAGTGGTGAAACTTCACACATCTCTGAGCTGTACAACTTAGCTGCTTGCTTTTGAACTCAAGAGATTTTTTCCTATTTTGCATTCTTGCTGCCAGCTGGGGAGCTGTCTTTGCTCTGCACTAAGCACCCTTCACTGTCTGTGCCTTAAGATCTGTCTGTCTCTCTCTACCCTATGCTCTGACTCCACCTTCTGAGAGGCTGTTGCCTTGTCCTCAGTGAAAACCTGGATAGTCACAGAGGGATATTCGTCATCTGCTCTCCCGCCGTGCCCCGGCCTGTGGTAACCCTGCTTTATACTTGGTAAAAGTCCCTAGTGCCTCAGAGAGATTTGTATTAACTCTCCAGCCCTCCCTCTATTCTTTAACAGAGTCCACCCACCTCAGGATCATTCTTAGCTCTCTTTCCCTGACCCCAGCCTCCAGCATATTCTTAAACTCAGTGAAGGCCCATGGGAAAGGGGTGGCAGGTGGGTGAAGCCTTACTCTGTGGCTGGGGATCTTCAAAATTCCAAATTGTCACTCCAGCCCACAGGCAGTCAATGAAGGTTTGGCTGGTTTCTCTTGCAAAAGGTTTAAAACTTAAAGAAACAACTGTAATTTAAACTTGTATTTCCTGAGTCCAAGTCTAGAAGTTCTTTGTATGCACAAAGAAGTTCTTTATACTGCACAACAGGTAGTAAAAAGGCGATTTGTCTGAGTCATGTACCCTTTCAGTATTTCTAGTTTGTAAACTGAAGGGACTGTGCTAGAGAAACTCAGAAGTCTCCTTCAAATCTAGCACTTCAAGATACAATTAAGTCTGTTTTTAAAATATATACCATCACAGTTTCTGAAAGACTAATTGTGTCTTTAGATTTTACATGTCTAAAGAGCGTCACAAATTTATCAAGTCCCAAACTAACTCCTGTTTTCTTTATCCATACCCTAAATTTACTCCTCCCCTGGTCTTTATCTTAGTAGATGATAACTCCTTCCTATCACTCAGGCTGAAGTCATGGAAATCATCCTTGACTTTCTTCTCTATTTCACAACAAATCCATCAACTAATCCTGTGATTACTGTAATAATGTCTATCTAGTGTCCTCTGGTTTTGTCCTTCCTCCCCCTCACTCATACCCCAAATGTATTTTCCACAGAGCAGACAGAATGGTCTTTTTAAAAGTTGTATTATGTCATTCTTCTTAAACCCTGCCAATTCCTTCCCCCTTTCCACAAAGGGAAAGACAAAGTTCTTCAAATGGCTTATAAATCCTATGAGATTTGGCCTAACTACTTGATCTTACCTCCTACCATGCACCCCGTCTTACAACACTCCAGCCATACTGATTTCCTTGCAGTTCCTCCAACACATCTGGGATGATCTCGCCTCAGGACCTTTGCATTTGGGTCCTCTCATAAAATGGCCTATCTCCAGGCATTCCCATGAAATAGACTCTGCTCAAATGTCATCTTATCAGAGAGGCCTTCCATTACACTCTATATAAAAAGCAACTCCTCCCTCCTCTCATCCACTCTCTCATCCTGCCCTAAAACTTCCTTTTTCTCTCACTCAGCTTTAGTTTTCTCCAAAGCACTTTCACAACCTTATCTGTATGTTTATTATGTCTTCCTGCCACCCCAACGTAAGCTCCATGAGGGCAGAGCCTTGCCTGTGTCATTGCTGGACACCCACTGCCTACAAGAGTGACTGGCACCCAGTAGCCCACAATAAACATTTGCTGGATAGAAAACCACAGAACAGAAAATTTAATGGAAAGACAATTATAGGGGCAGCACTGAGAACTCAAAAAGCTGGGTTTGAACCTCAATTTCTGACTCCGTAAAAATTTTCCCAACAACTGCCCTGTTCTGCTTTCTTACACCCCTCTCATAGCCACCATTGTGCTGAAGGTGGTAGTAGTAGAGGTAGAGGTTAGAGGTGAGACACAAAATCTGGCAGGGAAGGCAAAAGTGTAGCCCAACTCACGGCTGGCCATATTTGAGCTCTGGTTGTCTGCCCTCTTAAGGCAGGGGAAGGAGGGTAGCCAAGTAAATCCCACAGGATGTCATTAAACAACATAGTAAGAGAGTGCTTGTTGGGGCGCCTGGGTGGCTCAGTCGTTAAAGCATCTGCCTTTGGCTCAGGTCATGATTCCAGGGTCCTGGGATCAAGTGGCAAGCCTGCTTCTCCCTCTCCCACTGCTTGTGTTCCCTCTCTCACTCTGTCTCTGTCAAATAAGTAAATAAAAATCTTAAAAAAAAAAACCAGAGTTTGTCATAAAATAAAAAAGAGCTTGCTGGCTCAGCCAACAAAACACTGAAGACTCTTAATCTTGGCAAAGTACATTCATGCTAGACACTGGGAATAATATTTGGTTTGGAAAGAAGCCAAGGTATAATGGTTAAGATGCCAGACTTTAGAGACATACTGGTTGACTTCAAATCCAGGCTCTGCCACTCACTATATGGCCTTGGACAAATTACCTCATCAATCTGGGTCCGCTAAATGGGTATAATAATGTCAATCTCAGAGGGATGTGGAAGGATTAAGTGAGATAAATGTGAAGTGATCAGCCTAAAACTGGACAGTGTCAAAGGGCTCTATAAAAAAGTTATTGTTACAGTTCTAAAAATTATGCTCCATCCCCAGCGCAGTGCAGACCAAAGGGAGACCAATATTACTAATAGAAGGAAAATGTATTCTTTTTATGATCTTTTGACATAGAGCTCATTCTATAAGCATATTAGCTCTCTTAACTATACTATGTGACAAGAGACCAAATCTGTCTGTAAACCTTGGTATATTTTATTGCAAAGCTCCCCCCACCTTGTGCTTCCCAACACCTCTGAGAAGTCCTAACCACAGATAAACTCAGAAAGAGAAGTACCAAAATAGCCAGAAAGTCCCAGTGAACAATTAAAATGGGAAAAGAGTAAGGATACAATGTTATACTTCTGAGAAAAAAAAAAAAACATCCGCCTTATAAGCTAAAGTGTTAGGCAACAGCAAAAATATGATGAAAGGTATCCCAATGTATATTCTGATCCATATGAATCATATTGGTGTCTTTTGGAAACAATTTTAGAATATACAACTGAAATATATGTTAAAATTACTATCAGGAAAAATCTCAGACAATAGAATTTTATTTTTTAAAATATATTCATCCTCCAACTCTAAATGGCTGTATGTAAAACACTGGTCTTTGTGATTCACAAAAAGTATGTGTCAATTCCTGAAAGGAAAGTGAAATGATAGAAGAAACTTTCAATGCTATTACAGCCATGAGTATGAACCCCAATTCAACAATCTGTCTTTATTAATTCCTCTTCATTTCATCTTTGTGAAAAAGGGGAGGGAAAAGTAAGAGGAGAGAAGACTAGGCATGACCACCCTGCTCTGTAGCATCGATCTCACAGCCAGGAATAACAAAATACAAGTGTTTGTTAAGTGCTCAAAAATATTAAAATCCAAATAGGAAAACAAATTTCCTAACATATACCTGGCATATATATTGGGGGAACATAACACTGATGCACTATATATTACAGTATAATCTAATGTTTACATAAGCAGGTTCTGAAACAATCTGCCTGGCTTTGAAATCTCCCTTAATTTATCAGCTGGGTGACTTGGGCAAGTTACTCTTCTGCACCTCGATTTCCTCATCTCTAAAATGGGGAAATGGTATCTTCTTCATAGGGTTGTTGTAATGGTTAAATAAGATACATGAGGTGCTTAGAAAAATATCTCACTTAGAATGTACATAATAAATGCCAGCTGTCATTATAGAACAGAAATTAGTGGCTTAATTGAAGAAATTTTCATTGAGAGATAGTTAAGCAGAGTTCCAAATTCATGTGCAAAGTCATTCATATCAACTGCTAAAGTTGTATGCTTAGATTCAAGCATTCAATGAACAGTGATGTTATGATCTTGGATTACATAGGCAGCTTCCTCATTCCCCCTCCTCTACAACTAACCATTCCCCACTCTTGTTGGAGCCCAGGCATCAGTTCTTACTTTTAAATTAAGTAAAACTCTAAAATGCACAATAGCGAATCAAGGTGGACTGTGGGTCAGGATGGAAGGAGAGAAGAAAAGAAAAATGGGCAACAGGAGGAATAGAAGACTTCAGAGACCTGTGTAAATTTAATTCTGGAATATTCTTACTTTCTCTTTGCTATAATTGTAAGAGCTTTTCTCACATATAACATATAATATTTTGCAATATTTACAACACTCAGATTTTTATAAATTTATTTTCCAAAACTCTTGTGAGGCTCCATTAATTTGCCACTTAAAAGCAATTCAGAATTAAAAAGAAACATACACAAAATAAAGACCACATTTCTGTTATTTGTGGGTAATTTTTCCCCCGCTACTATCAAAAGGCCACACATCTGGCAGTTGTTTTTTCAGAGCCAACGACAGGTACAGACCAGCCACCTTCTCTTCTTATCATGCCTCCTCCTAGTTATAAAAAAAAAAAAAAAAAAAAAAAAAAAAGAAAAGTCTGCCAGGGTTACAAATAGTAGGTTTTCTCTCCAGGCCAACTGACACTTGGGGAGACCGCCCACCTTCTCAGCTTATTAGCACTTCACTGTAGATAAAGAGCAAATCTACACTAGTGATCGTTTAAAAAAACGTGTTTCTTAAAGCCAGGCATTTCTTTATTATTCGCCCCAAACCCCTCTCAAATATTCTATATCAAAGGTGTGTCCCCAACAGAGTCCAGCTCCTCTCTTCTTTTACAACCTTTGGAGGCCTCCTGAGAAATCACGCCTTTGGTCAGCAATTCCATGAATCCTGTCTAGTCAAGCCAACACCTCAGTTGAGTCTTCAAGTCAGGTGTTAAAAACGAGCTTAATGGGAGCCAGGTGGTATGCCCGCTCCCTCTCAAGTTTTTTGAAAAAAAGTAGTGATTAAGACGTTTACAATGTACTAATTACTAATTAAATCCCTTAAAGGGCTGTGCACAGGGAAAACCTCCAGTTTAAGGCCCCCATTTTTTTGAAAAGGAGGAAGGAAAATCCAAAATTATATATTTAAATTCCTCCACCGCTAAAAATCCTGTCAATGATGAATTTTAAAGAAATACCTACTATATATTGTATTATTTATGTATAATGCGTAGAAAAAAGACAGGTAGCACACAGACTGCAAAATAGTGTTAATACAAATATAGGATACATAGATCCCTTCAAAAACAAAAAACAAACAAACAAACAAACAAAAACCACACCCTCTCTGGGTGGCTTCCCGGGCTCGCCGGGACCAAAGAGCGACACGCTGTCCGGCGGCCCACAGGGTGGGGGTCCCAGCGGAGGCCCAGACCTTCAACGCAGAGAAGGCTGCGTCGCCGGCGCCCCGGAGCAGCCCGGCGCTCCGGGTCCCCCGGGGCTCCCCCTCCCCCGGGCCCGCCCAGTCCTGCCCTGCCCCGCAGTCCCGCAGGCCGCAGCTCGGCCTCTCCGCGACCCCGGCGCCGCCCGCGGGAACCAAGCTGGGGCCGCGCCGGGGTTCGGCCCGGGCGGGGAAGGGCGGGGCGGCCCAACCCGCGGGGGCCCCAGACTCACCATGGCCGAAGAGCTGCGAGCGCGCCCACAGCCCGAAGTCACAAGGCGCCGGCAACGCCCGTTGTCCTGGTGACGCCAGCTGGGCGCCCCGCCCCGTTCCCAAGGTGGGCTCGCAGACGGCCATTGGCGGCTGTCGAGCACGTGACGTGCAGGGCGGTGCCGTTTGGACCGCCCCCACGCCCCCCTCCGACCCTTGCCTCCGCTCTGGGGCGGGGCCTCAAGGCCTCGTACACTCTGCATCCGGACCATCATCACCCTGATCACCTTGACATCCCTCCCCTGACAGATAGCCCCGCCGCAGGCTGCCTCGCTGGAAGAGACCTTTGTGGAGTTACTTTACCTAAGAAACAGATTACACAGGTAATACGTGATTATTAAAGACATTTTAAACTAATGATAGCAAGAATTAGAAAGGATAAAACCACACTAAATCCCAGCACAGGCAACCACAGCTTATATCCTAGTTTATGGGCTTCCAGTGAAATGTATATTATAATATATTGTATTCTTTAAAGTGGAAGCAAACCGTCCACACTTTTATAACCTACTTCTTTTAAAAATTACCTTTGCATGCCAATTCATGGAATAGCATTGTGTGTTTAATTTATTAAATCAATTCTCAATTTGTTGGGTGCGCTTAATATGGCTGAAGGGAACATTAGCTATCCGCAAACCCGGCATATTAAAATCTATGGAGACGTGTTCAACAGCCAATCTGACACCTGCCTTTGAATGTCTAACAGGTATCTGAAACTTAATATAGCCCAAATAAGACTGTTGTTGTTGTTCATGTTCAGTTGGCCAGCATATAGTACATCACAAGTTTGTGATGTAGTGTTCAATGATTCATTAGTTGCATATAACACCCAGAGCTTATCATGTGCCCTCCTTGTTGCATATAACACCCATCGCTCGGTCATCCATCCCCCCACCTCCCTCCCTTCTGTAACCCTCAGTGTTTTCCCCAGAATCCAGACTTTGTCATAGTTTCCTCTGATTTCTTCCCATTCAGTTTTCCCTCACTTCCCCTGTGGTCCTTCAAGCTATTCATTATGTTCCACATATGAGTGAAACCATATGATAATTGACTTTCTCTGCTTTACTTAGCACAATCCCCTCCAGTTCCATCCCTGTGGATGCAAATGGTGGGTGCTCATCCTTTCTGATGGCTGGGCCATCTACCAGTGTGTATGAACCACATCTTCTTTATCCATTCATCTGTTGAAGGGCATCTCAGCTCCTTGATTCAAATGTCATATTCACTCTCCAGTCTTCCTCATCCCAGCAAAAGTTCCCTCTTTCCCCTTGGCTGTTCAGGAAAAAACCCTAGGAATCATCCTTGATTTTCTCTTTCCCTCAAACCTCATGTTCTGGACTCTATCTTTAAATAAAACCATTTGTCACGGTCTCCACCTCACAGTCACCATCATTTCTTGCCTAAGTTAGTCTCCATGCCACCTGTCTTCTCTCCTACAGTCTGCAGCATTTCAGTGGCTTCCCATAGCACTTAGGAAAAAGATCCAAACGCCCCCTGATGGAGATCTTGCCTCCTGCACTACGTTCATCTCCTACCACTCCTCCCTCATCCAGTCCACACTAACCATGCTTTATTTCCTGAGGTTCTCAAACATGTCAGACGCTTTCCTACTTAAAAGCCTCAGCAACAACTCCTTTGTTTTTTTTAGAATATTCTTCCTCTAGAGCTTCCCACTGCCCATTTCTCGGTTTGAAACAGGTCACTTATCTCCTCAAATGTCATCTTCACTGAAGCCTTCACTGACCATTCAATCTGAAATATCTCACCTTTACTCTTTCTCACCACAGTCTTTATAACCTCTCTTATATCTGTCCTGTTTTCAAATACCTTATGCCCCTTAAAATTATCTTTCACAATTTTTGGTATATTAATTATAGCCTGTCTCCTCATACACCCTGGAATGCAAGATGTCTATGTTGTTCCCTCTCTGTGTTCCTCCTGTTTAGAATAGTTTCTGCTTATAGTGGATATTCAATATTGATGATTGATTGAAAGAACAAACATATATTCTCAGATGGTCAATTTGAAGATACAAGTAAGAATATGACCTGTCAGGGCACCTGGGTGGCTCAGTCATTGGGCGTCTGCCTTTGGCTAGGGTCATGATCTCAGGGTTCTGGGATTGGGGCCCACATCAGGCTCCCTGCTCCATGGGAGGCCTGCTTCTCCCTCTCCCACTACCCCTGCTTGTGTTCCCTTTCTCTGTGTGTCTCTCTGTCAAATAAATAAATAAAATACTTTAAAAAAAGAATATGATCTGTCAAAGTAGGGAGTGTGATAGAAGAAAAACTGTAATTTTATTTTACTTTTTAAAGATTTTATTTATTTATTTGTCAGAGAGATAGAGAGGGTACAGGCAGACAGAGTGGCAGGCAGAGGCAGAGGGAGAAGCAGGCTCCCTGCAGAGCAAGGAGCCCGATGTGGGAGCCTGATGTGGGACCCAGGACGTTGGGATCATGACCTGAGCCGAAGGCAGCTGCTTAACTGACTGAGCCACCCAGGCATCCCGAAAAACTGTAGTTTTAAATTTTATCTATTATAATATGAAATATATATAAGTAGTAAAATATAAATGTGCAGTTTTTATAAAGTGAACACCTATGTAAACACCATCTAGTTCAAGAAATAGAACGTTGCCAAAAGCCTTCAAGAGTTTATGTGTCCTTTCCCAATATTAACCCCATCCAATGACCACTATCTTAATATTTATAAAAAACATTTTCTTGCTCTTCTTTATATAGTTTTTATAGCTCATTAATTTTCATTTCTATAAGGCATTGCATTGAATGTATGTACAAGAATATATCCTTTCAACTTTTGGGCATTTGGGTTGCTTGCATCACTTCCTGTTTAGGACTATTATAAAACAATGCAGTTGTGAGCATTTTCCCTGGGCCTGTGAGTACTCATTTCTCTAGATGAGGGTTTCTTGGCAATTTTGATATTTAGGGATAGATAAATTTTTGTTGTAGATGGTGGGGGAACAGGGTGAGAGGGAACTATCCTATGAATTATTATAGGAGGTTTAGCAGCCTCCATGACTTTTACCCACCACATGTTAGTGGCGTGGCCTCAGTTGTGAAAACCAAAAATGTCTCCAGGCATTTCTGTATGTTACTGGAGAAGCAAAATTACCCCAGTTGAGAATAACTGATCTAGGGTAAATAACAAGAAATAGAATTCCTGCTTTGTATATCTTTAGATTTACCACATGGTACCAAACTGTTTTCCAAAGTACTTGCAAGACAAGTGACATGGGATTAGTAGAGTAGAGAGCTCCAAGAATGGGTCCCTTGCAAGAACTGGTCTTCCCAGCGAGAATTCTGCTAGCAGGGATGCTGGGGTGGCTCAGTCAACCAGGCGTCTGCCTTTGGGTCAGGTCATGATCCCAGGGTCCTGGGACTGAGCCCCGCATTAGGCTGTCTGCTCAATGGGGAGTCTGCTTCTCCCTCTCCCTCTGCTGTACTCCTGCTTGCTCGTTCTTGCTCGCATGCTCTCTCTCTCTCACAAATAAGTAAGTAAATAAAACCTTTTTTAAAAAAGATATTATTTATTTATTTGACAGACAGAGATCACAAGTAGGCAGAGAGGCAGGCAGAGAGGGAGGAAGGGAAGCAGCAGGCTCCCTGCTGAGCAGAGAGCCCGATTCGATTTGGGGCTGGATCCCAGGACCCCAGGATCATGACCTGAGCTGAAGGAAGAGGCTTTAACCCACTGAGCCACCCAGGCGCCCCATAAAATCTTTTTTAAAAAAAAGAATTCTGCTAGCAAAAACAGACCAAAAAAAGTTTTTTGGAACTTTGGGACCTAATCAAATACCTGTGTCAACCAGCAAGTGCTTAATGAGGAAACAAGCAACTGAATTTTGGTAGAAGACATTATGTGGTTTTTGCTTACCTGCCCAGCATCCTTTATTCCCCAGATCAACAGCAGCCTTATGGACAATGCCCCATTCCTGGCACAATGTATTGGTGCCAGGAAAAGCAATATGGACCTTATTCTAAGAAATTGTGGTCATGCATTTGACCTGTCTAGTGGTTCCCTAAAGGACCAGCACAGAGACTGATCTTTATTTTGCCTGCCTCAGGTTAGAGTGGCTTTCTGAGTAGCATCTGATGGAAGCATTAAAGATATAGGTTACCCATTGCTGCCTGGGGCAGGTTATGAAGGATGAGGCAAGTAGCAGACAGGCCCAAAAGCCTGGGTATAAGGAAGCTAAAGAGGAAGAGTCTTAGGGGACCGGAGCAGTGAAGGACTACCATGTACACTGGGGGATCTGGAATGCAATGTGCATTCCCTGGGGGGGGGGGTTGCAGAACATACTCAGAAAAGACCTGGGACGACCCTAGATTTACACCTTTAACTGATCTTTGGACTCCACTTAAGTAGGTAGTGAAGGCTAAGGCAGAGTGGTAGTCAGTTTGGGTTAACATTGAAGGAGTACCCTAGCCCAGAGCCAATATGCAAAGACTAAGGGAGGTTTGTTTTTTGTTTTTCTTTTTGTCTCCAGACATTTAAGGAAATATATTCTGTTCCCCAGCTGACTTCTGGGATCACAGAACGAAGCTTCAGTGAGCACACAGGACAAGGCTTAAAATCTTTGCAAAAATAGTTTGGAAATGGACAACAGCAACCTTCAACAATCACCACCAGAAAGCCCTGTGGAAAGGGAGAGATTCTATAGAGATGGTGAGTATATTTGTTGTTTAGGACTAGAGGAGGAATGGATGGGGTAGAGAGATGGTAATCTGAAGGATATGAGGTTTCTTTTTTGGGGTAATGAAATGTTCTAAAACTGTGGTGATATTTGCACACATCTGTGATTATACTAAAAACCATGGACTTGTACAGTTTAGATTGGTGAGATGCATGGTATGTGAATTATATCTCAATAAAGATTTTTTTAAAGCTCTGTTGTTGGCTCATACACATTCTTAACTCTAATATATTCTTGGCAATTTATCTTTGTATGAATATGATATATCTTTTTTGGTCCTGAACTTTTCTCTTTGAATCAACTTTACTTTCCCCCACTACTTTATTGATGTATAATTGACAACTAAACATAATATATATTTAAGATGTACAACTTTCTGATTTGGTATATATATACACCATGAAGTAGCCATTTCAATCAAGTAAATTAACATATCCATCACTTCACATACTTTTTTCTTTTCTGTGCGCGCGTATGTGTATATGTATGATGAGAGCACTTAAGATCTTCCCTCTTAGCAAATTTTAAGCATATAGGGGTGCCTGAATGGCTCAGTTGGTTAAGCAGCTGCCTTCAGCTCAGGTCATGATCCCAGGGTTCTAGGATCAAGCCCTGCATCAGTCACCCTGCTCAGCAAAGAGCCTGCTTCTTCCTCTCCCTCTGCCTGCCGCTCTGCCCACTTGTGCTCTTTCTTTATCTCCCTGTCAAATAAATAAATCAAATCTTAAAAAAAAATTTAAGTGTAGGTTACTGTTAACTATAATCACATTGTTATACATTAGATCTCCAGAACTTATTCATCTTGCATAACTGAAACTTTTGTATGCCTTGACCAATACCTCTCCATTTCTCTCTACTCCCAGCCCCTGGTAACCACTATTCTACTCTCTGCCTGTACATGTTTGTAGACTGTTTGTAGATTTCACATGTAAGTGAGATCATACAATATTTGTTTTTCTGCATCTGGTTTCTTTTGATTAGCATAGTGCCCTCCAGGTTCATCCATGTTGTCTTAAATGGCAAGATTTCCTTCTTTTCCTTTATTTTTACTTTTTAAGACTATTTATTTAGAAAGAGTCCGCATAAGTGCACCATGAATGAGGGGGAGGGGCAGAGGGACAGAATTCACACAGACTCCATGCGGAGCCCAACATGGGGCTCAATTTCATGAACCTGAGATTAGGACCTGAGCTGAAATCAGGAGTTGGCTCGGTCAGCCAACTAAGCCAACCAGGTGCCCCAAGGATTTCCTTCTTTTTAAAGACCAAGTAATGTTCCATTGTGCAAAATATATATATTTTCCTAGCCTAAAAGTTTATATGAATGTATTTTTATATAATTGGGCTTTTGCAACTGGCTTCTTTAATTTGCCAAAACATTTTTAAGATTCATCCAAGTTGTAGCAGGTATCAGTACTTCATTCCTTTTTATGGCTGAGTAACATTTCACTGACTGAAACATTCATTTCACTGAATTATATACCACTTTGTGCTTATCCATTTCTCTATCAACAGACATTTCAGTTCCCATTTTTTGGGTATTGTGAATAATACCGCTATGAACATTCATGTACACATTTTTGTAGGGACAAATGTTTTCATTTGCCTTAGGTATATGCCTAGAAGTAAAACTGCTGGATCATATGAATCAAACTCTATGTTTAAGCATTTGGGGAACTATTAGAACGTTTTTTATTATTTCTTTTCAGTGTAACAGAATTCATAGTTTTTGCACCACACCCAGTGCTCCATGCAATGCGTGCCCTCCATAATACCCACCACCTGGCTCCCCCAACATCCCACCCCCCGCCCCTTCAAAACCCTCAGGTTATTTTTCAGTCCATAGTCTCTCATGGTTAGAACATTTTCTAAAGTGGCTCCCCCATTTTACATTCCTAGTAGTGGTGTATGAGGATTGTAATTTCTCCACAGCCATGTCAACACTTGTTATTATGTGACTATTTGATTCTGGCCATCCATATGGGTATGAAGTGGTATTTCACTATGGTTTCAATTTACATTTTCCTGAATACTAATGATGTTGAGTATCTTTCCAAAGGGTTTTTGACCATTTTTTATGTCTTCCTTAGAGAAATGTCTACTTACATCCTTTAATTATTTATAATCAGGATAGCTGTCCTTTTTTTTTTAAGATTCTATTTATATATTTGACAGAGAGACACAGTGAAAGAGGGAACACAAGCAGGGAAACTGGGAGAGGGAGAAGCAGGCTTCCCACTGAGCAGGGAGCCTGATGATGTGTGGTGTGATCGCAGGACCATGGGATCATGACCTGAGCAAAAGGCCGGCGGTTAATGACTGAACCACCCAGGTGCCCAGGATAGCTGTCCCTTTTTCTCTCATTGTGTGTACTTTTGGGGTCATACTTTAAGAATCTTTTGCCAAATCCAAGGTCATGAAGATTTATCCATAGGTTTTCTTCTAATAGCTTTTAGGTTTTATATTTAGATCTTCAACCTATGTTAATTTTTTACATGATGTGAGGTAAGGTTCCAACTTCATTCTTTAGCATGCTGATATCCAGTTATCCCAGCACCATTTCTTGAAAAAACTTTTATCTTCCCCATTGAATGATCTTGGCACCCCACTGAAAATCAATAGACTGTAGATGTGTAGGTTTATTTCTGGACTCTCAGTGTTATTCCATTAACAACATAGCCTTAAATTACATAACATAAAAATTGACAAATGTGGGACGCCTGGATGGCTCAGTTGGTTAAGCGGCTGCCTTCAGCTCAGGTCATGATCCCAGCGTCCTGGGATCGAGTCCCACATCAGGCTCCTTGCTCAGCATGGAGCCTGCTTCTCCCTCTGCCGCTGCCTGCCACTCTGTCTGCCTGTGCTCACTCTCTTTCGTGCTCTCTCTCTCTGACAAATAAATAAATAAATAAAATCTTAAAAAAAAATTGACAAATGTGACTAAGATGCACATTTTTTCAAAAACAAAAATGTTTCCTTAATCAGGGAGAGTTACAAAGTCTAAACACTATGAACCTGAGGAGCATTAGTCACATAAATTAAAATATAATTAGTACCCCCAGAGTTGTGCAGCATGATATCCTTGCCCAAAATTAATCTTAGCAAGACATCAAGGATGTTGCTTGAAATTCTTTTAAAATATCCTACTGACTATATTCATTGACCATGGTACAATAAAACTAGACAAATGACAAAGCATAACCATAAATTTACAAGTTAAAAGGCAGATTTGAATCAATCATACTTGAAAGATGAAATAAAAATTGAAATAAAAATATTTAGAACTAAAGAAAATGAAGTAATACTTACAAATACTTGTGGGAATCAGCTAATGGAGCAGAGGAAATTTTATTGTCAAATCATTAAATAAAAAAACAACTGAAACAAATCAGAATAAACTAGAAAAAGTACACAAACCTAAAGTATGTTGAAGAAAAAACTAGTAAAAATGAAGGCAGTTTAAGACAATGAAAAGATAAAGATAAGTCACACATTGGGAGAATATATTACAAAACACCTATCTGATGAAGAACTTGTATCCAAAATACACGAAGAACTTAAAATTCAACAATAAGAAAACAGCCCAATTAAAAAATATGCAAAAGATCTGAACAGACACTTCACCAAAGAAGATATACAGATGACAAATAAGCATATAAAAAGATGCTGAACATCGTATATCATCCAGGAATTGCAAATTAACATTAACAACGAGATACCACTATATACCTATTAGAATAATAAAATAATAAAATAATTAAGCTGTAGAGCAACGGGAACTGTTGGGAATGCAAAATGATAAAGCCACTTTGAAGACAGGTTGGCAGTTTCTTATAAAACTAAATATACTCTTACTGTATGACTCAGCAGTTCTACTCTTTGGTATTTACTAAAATGAGTCAAAAACTTATGTCTACACAAAAACCTGCATATGAAGCTTATAGCACCTTTATTCATAATTGCCCAAACTTGGAAGCAACCAAGATGCACGTTGATAGGTGTGTGGACAAACCGTGCTACATCCATTCAATGAAATGTTATTTAGCATAAAAAGAAATGAGCTATGACCACCATGAAGAGACATGGAAGAATCTTTAATGTATATTGCTAAGTGAAAGAAACCAATTTGAATAGCTTACATACTATAGGACTCCAAGTATATGACATTCTGGAAAGGCAAAAGTATAAAGGCAGTTAAAAGATCAGGGGCACCTATGTGGCTCAGTTAGTTGAGCGTTTGCCTCTAGCTCAAGGCCTCATCCCAGGGTCCCGGGATTGAATCCCACATTGGGCTCCCTGCTCAGTGGGGAGCCTGCTTCTCCCTCTCCTGCTCCCTCTTCTGTGCTTTCTCTGTCTGTCAAATAAATAAATAAAATCTTAAAAAAAAAAAAAAGTTAAAAGATAAGTGGTTGCCAGGAGTTCAGGGGAGCTCAGGGGATTTTTAGTGCAGTGAAACTGTTCCATATGGTACTGTTATGGTGGACACATGAAAAACATTTGTAAGTCCCTTAAAACTGTACAACACAAAAGTGAAGTCTTTATTATGCTAAGTGAAATAAGTCAGACAGAGAAAGATAAATACCATATTATCTCACTTATATGTGGACTCTGGGGAAAAAAACCTAACAAGCAAGAAAAGTAGAAACAGACATATAAATAAAGAAAACAAACAGGTGGTTGCCGGAGAAGAAGGAAAAATAAGTGGGCAAAATAAGTGAAAGAAAGTACAGGCTTCCAATTATAGAATTAGTAAGCCATGGCAATGACTGGATGGAGGTACAACACAGGGAATATAGCCAACAATATAATATTGTAATAGCATTGTATGGGGAGAGATGGTAGCCACACTTGTGGCAAGAATAACACAAAGTATAGACTTGTCCAAACACTATGTTGTGCACCTGAAACTAATGTAACATTGTGTGTCAACTATACTTACTTCCATTAAAAAAAAAAGACTGAGGACACCTGGGTGGTTCAATCCTTTTAAGCATGGGACTCTTGATCTCAACTCAGGTCTTGATTTCAGGGTTGTGAGTTCCAGCCTGGTATAGGGCTCCACAGTGGGCATAGAGCCTCCTTTAAAAAAAAAAAAAGGCTAAAGCCTAATGTAAACTACAGACTTCAGTTAATAATAAGGTATTGGTCCATCAGGTGTAACAAATGTACCACAGTAACACAGGATGTTAATAATGGGAGAAATTGTGAGGGGATGGAGTGGGGTGGAATGGGGGTGGGCAGGAGATAGAAAGTATATGTGAACTTTGTATTGTCTGCTCAAATTTTCTCTTTCATTTCTTTCTTTCTTTCTTTCTTTCTTTCTTTCTTTCTTTCTTTCTTTCTTTCTTTCTTTTTTAGGAGAGGGAGAGGAGTGAAGGGGTAGAGGGAAAGGATCCCAAGCAGGCTCCACGCCCAGCTCAGAGCTGGACACCGATCTTGATCCCACAACCCTGAGATCATGAACTGAGCTGAAATTGAGCCAGATGCTTAACTGACTGAGCTGCCCAGGTTCCCCTCAATTTTTCTATAAACCTAAAACAGTTCTAAAAAAATAGAGTCTATTAATTAAAAAATACAATAAAGGCAGAAATTCATCACAGGGAGAAAATTAGAGTTGAATAGAACCGGACTCTGGTTTTTTGAAAAGATAACTCCAGATAATATTGATCAAGTAAAAAAGGGAGACGGTACATATAAAAGCATTGAGGACGTTGTATGGGAAGAACAATACATAATACTAGGAATAATTTTGCACTAATAAATTTGAAACCTCAGATGGAAATAGTCATTTTTCTATAAAGTTGTAAATTTCAAAAATAAATTGTGTATTTCAAAAAAAGGAAAGGAAGTATAGAAAACATAAAAAGACAACTAGTCACATGAGAAATGGAAAGACCTGGGAAACTTCCCAAATGTATCAAATGATGATACAAACAAGTTTTGCAAAAACTTCAGGGAACAGAAAAATATTCTTACATAAAATATTCCAGAGCACAGAAAACATGGAACACTAACTGACTCTGTGAGTTTGGAAAAATCTTGTCATAAAAATTAGACATATACAGACAGCAAAAGAATAACAACTAAACAGAAGGCAATCTCACTTATACACATAGATGTGAAAATCCTCAGTATTAACATTAACACATCAATTCTGGCAAAGTAATAAATCACCAATGATAATCAAGCTTTCATCACAGAATGCAAAAATAATTTGGCTGGCTTCCTGCATGTGCTCACTAGCCATTTGCATTCATGCTCACTGCCCTTGGGGGTCACATAGGGAGGTGGCCATTGGGGGTGGTGATGTGGAGTGGGGGAAGTTCGTGGAGCTGGGGGTAGGGGATAAGGAGGAAACCCAAATGCCAGTTGGGGGGATCCACAAGTGAAGCATCCTCGGTAATTTGTGGGGGCCCTTCACAGTGGAGTCCACAAAGCAGCCCATAGGATCTGTGTCTCTTTGATCCTGTGGAGTGCCCTGGCTGCTGTTCCTGCCAGCCCCTCCTTGTCCTCCCCCAGCCACCCAAGTTGTGGCGCATACCTCCATATTCTGGATGGAGCAAGAAAGGAATGGGTGTCTTTGGCACCTCCCATACAGCTGGGAAAGCCAGGTGCTCACTCACATGTTCTCACTCTCTTCCATGGGAGAAATCACCTGCTGAGTAGGTTTCTCTAGGCACTGGAGCCATGTGGCCTTGGGGGATGTGTGGGTGACACAGGTAAAGTAAGGCTGTTCCTCTTACCCTCTTCAATGCGTCTAATCTTGGATATTTTTTTCTCCAGTGGCCACAAAGTCACTCTCCTCTGTGGCTAATTGCCAAAGTTTATGTTCTTTGGGGAAACATGATAGAAACTCCTATTTCAACACATGGTGCTGATGTAACTCTCCATTGTCTCTGACATTCCTATTAGACACATAGTGGGACTTCTCCATAGGAGGCTAGAAAAGATTTGTCTTTCTAACCCCATATTTTCCACCTTTTATCTCATTGTGCTGTGTGCCAAGAGATATTCTCAGCTTGACATTTAGTTCTCTAATTACTCTTTGGCCATGTCCAATCTGATATTCAACCCATTTATTTGGGTTTTTACAAGTCCCAACAACTATGTGTTGTGTTTTCAAAGCCTTTTTTAGTTTTTTTCTCTCACAGCTGACTGTATTGCATAATGATTTTAAAAGCTTTTTATTTTGAAATGATTTTTAGACTTGTTGAAGTGTTGCAAAGATAGGACAGAGCTGTTATCACTCCCTTTAATGCTGATATCTTATATGATCATGGTGCAATTATCAAAACTAAGAAATTACCACTGCTGCCATATTATTAACTGAACTGCAACTTTCTTCAGGTTTCACCAGTTTTCCACAGATGTCCTTCTTCTGTTCCAGTGTCAAATCCAAGATCTCACATTGCATTTAGTTTTCCTGTCTTGTCCGTGTCAATTCCTCAGTCCTCTTCATCCTTTCCTGACCTTGATAGTTTTTTAAAAAGATTTATTTATTTCAAAGAGAGAGAGCACATGAGTGCAAGCACCTGTGTGTGTGAGGGGGTGGGGGGCACAGAGGGAGAGAGGAAGCCAATTTCTCTCTGAGCACGGAGCCTCAGGTGGGGCTCGATCTCTCAACCTGGAGATCACGACCTGAGCCAAAACCAAGGTCAGTCACCCAACTGACTGAGCCCCCCAGGGGCCCCTTATGACCTTAATACTTTTTGAAGAGTACTGATCAGGTGTTTTTTAGAATGGTCCCCAACCTGTGTTTATCTGATACTTTCTCATGATTAGATCGAGGCCATAGATGTGGGGGAAGAATACAACAGAGGCTATGTTTCCTCCTCAGTGCATGGCACAAGAGAGTACGTGATGTCAACAAGTCTTATTTCGGGTGACATTAGAGTTGAACATTTGGTTAAGGTGGTGTTGGTAAGAAAGAGTTGCCCTTTACTTATTCATTTCAATTATTCGTTATGTTATTAGCTGTTTGATGCCTGTAAGTAGACATTACCAAATTTTATGCAAGTTTTTAAATTGTCCTCACTGGGCGCCTGGGTGGCTCAGTGGGTTAAGCCTCTGCCTTCGGCTCAGATCATGATCTCAGGGTCCTGGAGTTGAGTCCTGCATCAGGCTCTCTGCACAGTGGAGAACCTGCTTCCCTCTCTCTCTCTGCCTGACTCCCTGCCTACTTGTGATCTCTGTCTGTCGAATAAATAAAGAAAAATCTTTTAAAAATTTTTTAAAAAATCGTGCACCCGAATGTTTATAGCAGCAATGTCTACAATAGCCAAACTATGGAAAGAGCCTAGATGTCCATCAACAGATGAATGGATAAAGAAGATGTGGTATATATACACGATGGAATACTATGCAGCCATCAAAAGAAATGAAATCTTGCCATTCGCAACGACGTGGATGGAACTAGAGGGTATCATGCTTAGTGAGAT
>PISX010012934.1:0-21278 GCA_004024625.1 Mellivora capensis
AAGGGAGTTGAGGGAAACTGGGGGGGAGATGAACCATGAGAGACTATAGACTCTGAAAAACAACCTGAGGGTTTTGAAGGGGCGGGGGGTGGGAGGTTGGGGGAGCCAGGTGGTGGGTATTGTGGAGGGCACGCATTGCATGGAGCACTGGGTGTGGTGTAAAACTATGAACTCTGTTACGCTGAAAAGAAATAAAAAATAAATAAATAAATAAATAAAATAAATAAATAAATAAATAAATAAAAAAAAAATGGGCAGAAGATAGGAACAGACACTTATCCAATGAAGACATACAAATGGCTATCAGACACATGAAAAAATGTTCATCATCACTAGCCATCAGGGAGATTCAAATTAAAACCACATTGAGATACCACCTCACACCAGTTAGAATGGCCAAAATTAGCCAGACAGGAAACAACATGTGTTGGAGAGGATGTGGAGAAAGGGAAACCCTCTTACACTGTTGGTGGGAATGGAAGTTGTTGCAGCCACTCTGGAGAACAGTGTGGAGATTCCTCAAGAAATTAAAAATAGAGCTTCCCTATGACCCTGCAATTGCGCTGCTGGGTATTTACCCCAAAGATACAGATGTGGTGAAAAGAAGTACCCCAATGTTTATAGCAACAATGGCCACGGTCGCCAAACTGTGGAAAGAACCAAGATGCCCTTCAACAGACGAATGGATAAAGAAGATGTGGTCCATATACACTATGGAGTATTATGCCTCCATCAGAAGGGATGAATACCCGACTTTTGTAGCAACATGGACGGGACTGGAAGAGATTATGCTGAGTGAAATAAGTCAAGCAGAGAGAATCAATTATCATATGGTTTCACTTATTTGTGGAGCATAACAAATAACACGGAGGACATGGGGAGATGGAGAGGAGAAGGGAGTTGAGGGAAATTGGGGGGGAGATGAACCATGAGAGACTGTGGACTCTGAAAAATAACCTGAGGGTTTTGAAGGGGCGGGGGGTGGGAGGATGGAGGAGCCTGGTGGTGCGTATTATGGAGGGCACACATTGCATGGAGCACTGGGTGTGGTGTAAAACTATGAATTCTGTTACGCTGAAAAGAAATTTTAAAAATATATTTTTAAAAAAGGTAATCAAATTAAAATGAAGTTATTAGGGTGGGCTTTAATGCAATATGACCTGGGTCCTCATAAGAAAGAGAAATTTGGAAACAAATTTCCAAATTCCAGCTAGGCTGTTTCAGCCTGTGCTTACTAAGAAGTTCAGACACACACACACACACACACACACTCACAAGACTGTGAAAAGACACAGGGAGAAGATGTCCATCTATAAGCCAAGGAACACCTGAGGCCACTGGAAGCTAGGAGAAGGGCATGGAACAGATCCTTCCCTCATACCTTCAAAGGGAGCATGGCCCTGCTAATACCTTGATTTTGGACTTGTGGCCTCCAGAACTGTAAGAATATAATTTTCTGTTGTTCTAAATCAACTAGTTTGTGGTACTTTGTTACAGAAGGTCTAGGAAACTAATCATCTGCCTTTCTCTAAACCTTAAAGTTTGCACTCAATTTATTTGGTAGAACTATTCAATTTTTTAGCATATACATCCTACTGTCCTAATGAAATCAAAGCCTCTCAAGGGCAGGAACACCATTCTATACTTCTTCTTTGTCATCTACTACTCTTAAGGAGAGACAGATCTCAGAAAAAGCATTCAGGAAACATTTGCTCACTTGATCACTTCCTGGAAAATGCTCAACAACCACTACTCTTGTTTTAGAATTTAACACCCAGAAAATCAATCACTTATCCAACTTCCATAATTCTGTTACACTGGATGTAGCTATTTTTAAGATTTTATTTATTTATTTGACAGTGAGAGTGAAAGCACAAGCAGGGGAAAGGGGTAGAGGGAGAGGGAGAGTCAGACCTCTCACTGAGCAAGGAGCCCAACACGGGGCTTGATCCCAGGAGCCTGGGATCATGACCTGAGCCGAAGTCACAGACTTAACTGACTAAAGCCACCCAGGCGCCCCTGGAATTGGCTATTTTTAAATCAACATTCTTCTCCATGAGTTTTTGGTATACATAATACCACTTACTCTCTGATACCCATAAGTGAAAAACTCACAGTATCATAGAATCTTGCACTGTTTGGGACTGGGAGAAAGTTAACAGAGCATCTAATGCAATCCTAACATGGTATTTTCCTCAATGCATACATATTATTTCTCCTTTTTTTTTTTTAATTTTTTTTTAAGATTTTATTTTTAAGTACTCTCTCCAGCCAATGTGGGGCTCAAACACACAACCCTGAGATCAAGAGTCACATGCTCCACCAACTGAGACAGCCAGGCGCCCCACTCTCTCTTTTATTATAAATGCCACATTCTCCCTTGTCCATTGTATTAGTTACTGGCTTACAGGGCTCCTTTTTACCGTGCCATCTCCCATTAGGCTATACACACATCAGGGGCTGAGAGTCTGTCATTCATTCCTATTGCTTATCATGGTTCATAGTACATTACATGCTCAATCAATATTTCCTAAAGTATTGTTTTCTCTTTCTTTGCCACTAGTCTATGATCTCCAAGAGGGGAACTGGATCTTACTCACCTTTATATATCTAGAGTTAAGCACAGCAAGTAGCATAAAATAAATACGTTAGTATTTGTTGATCATGTAATAAAAATGTTTCACTCACTCTTTCTGTGCTAGGCTGTACTAGCCCATGAGTTTACTAAGAAGTTTAGATGCCCAACAATCAACAAGCAAAAAGTAGCAAGTCAAAATAGAGCCAACTTTTAATCCAAAAGGAAAAATATATTGGCAAGATATTTTAAGAGGTTAAATGTTGAGGTATCTTATGTTAGGTCCCAAAGACCCCACAGTTGCCTGGGAAGACAGAAAGTAGAGATTGCAAACAGTTATATCTCAGAAACCCACTCAGGTAGCTCTCAAAAGAGCAGATATAATTTTCTGCTTAACTGACGTATGACCAATAACAGTACCCCAAACCTCAAACAGACTAAGAACAACAGCCTGGCCAAGCACCTTGTCTCCACTGGTGTAAAGACAAGTCCAAGCCAGCATCAGAAAAACACTAATTCAGACTTCCAAAAAACTTTTCAGTTCAAAAATAGGCTCTAGTGACTTCCTAAAGGAATCCTCTAATTTGTGCTGAAGCCCAGAGAAAGGGGAAAGCAACCCCAAAAAGACCTCAACACCTTTTCAAATTGGTGAAGCTCAGTGGAAGCTCAACAGAAGCTCATTCTTGCAATGTGAATGTCACCTCCTCTCCGGAGCCTTCATTGCCTCTTCTCCCTTCCCACTCCTTGCATAGATAATACTTGGTACATCCCTCTATTAGACATTCATCACTGAATGTTATAATAACTTTAATGTCTTTCTCTCCCACTAGAGCAGACACACAATAATCACAGCTCCAAAAAGCAAAGAGCTGTTCTTTCCCACACTAAGACCTCAGGTATCCTGGCTAGTCTTAATCCCAGGAGAAAAAGGAAAAAGGGTGAAATGTTTTAAAATGGCTGCCTGTTTACCATGTACTATCTAAGAGCCATGGATTTGTATACTGTGATTCCTCTTTTTTTAAAATTTAAGCTCAATTTGCCAACATATAGTACTCATTAGTTTCAGATGTAGTGTTCTATAATTTGTCGTTGCATATAACACCCAGTGCTCTTCACCCATTTACCCCATTCCTCCACTAACCTCCCCTCCAGCAACCCTCAGTTAGTTTCCTATAGTTAAGAGTCTCTCATGGATTTTCTCCCTCTCTGATGACTTCCCCTTCAGTCTTCCCTCCCTTTCCCTATGATCCTCTGCGCTGTTTCTTATATTCCACATATAAGTGAAACCATATAATTGTCTTTCTCTGACTTATTTTGCTCAACATAACATCCTCCAGTTCCATCCACGTCAATGTAAATGGTAAGTATTCTTTTTTAAAGTATCATGATCTGGTCAGTATGGTAGACAGATACACACAGACTTCAGAACACCCAGCCCTGTTTGTTTGAATCCTAGGCCCTCTTCAGAAATCAGGAAAATTTCATACTCCTTAGAATAGTAAGGAACTTAGAGGTCACCATGGCCAAGTTCCTCATTTTATAGAGGGAAACTGAGGCTCAAAAAGGGGAAAGGATTTAGTCAAGGTCCCATAGTCTGCCAGAAACAAACTCTTGTTTTGATTACTAGTTCAGTGCAATTTCTGATGTATCTCCTCTCCTAAAAAAAAAAAAAAAAAAAAAGAAAGAAAAAAATTCCAGATGTACCTGGGTGGCTCAGTCACAAGCCTCTGCCTTTGGCTCAGGTCATAATCCCAGAGTCCTGGGATAGAGTCCCGCATCGGGCTCCCTGCTCAGTGGGAAGCCTGCTTCTCCCTTTCCCACTCCCCTTGCTTATGTTCCCTCTCTTGCTGCACTCTCTCTGTCAAATAAATAAATAAAATCTTTTTAATTAACTAATTAATTAATTAATCCATTCATTCATTCCAGGGGCACCTGGATGGTACAGTCGGTTAAGTGTCAAACTCTTGGTTTCAGCTCAGGTCATGATCTCGGGATTTTGAGATCCAGCCCCCATCAGGCTCTACACTCAGCAGAGGGTCTGCTTGAGCATCTCTCTCCCTCTCCCTTCCCTTTTGTGCACTCTCTCTCTCTCTCTCTCTCTGAAAATAAATAAATGTTTTTTAAAAATTCCAATCTCAAAAATGAGGATTTAGGGATGTAATTTGTCCAAGGTCCTACTAGTAGATGATGAAGTCAAAACCTAAACCTAGGGGAACCTGGGTGGCTCGGTGGGTTAAGCCTCTGCCTTTGGCTTGGGTCACGATCTCAGGGTCCTGGGATTGAGCCCCTTGTCGGGCTCTCTGCTCAGTGGGGAGCCTGCCTCCCCCTCTCTCTGCCTGCCTCTGACTACCTGTGATCTCTCTCTCTATCAAATAAATAAATAAATAAATAAATAAATAAAATTTTAAAAACCTAAACCTAGGACATCTCCTGGGAAGGCCGAGCCTCTAACTTACACTTACTTCCATCATGAAGTTTTGGAACTCCAGATATAAATGCAACTTCATTTTCTTTATCTCTAACTTCCTTTGAAGTTTGCTTCTAGTTTGGCAGATTAAAACACATTTACCTATGTTCCTACCTAAAATCACACTGAAATGATAATAAAGGTAAAAGCCTCAACAAGGAAGAGAATGGGTAGCAGACATCAAAAGATGACAGATCTCAACAAATTTTTAGAGTATACATAGTGAATGGAGGATTTGTGACCTAAAAAAAAAGAAAGGCAAAAGAAGCTGTAATTTACAGCATAGCAAGGTCCCTGGACAGCAGAGATGTGTGGTACTTGGACTGCATGACCACATCCCCTAGAAAGAATCACTGGAATAAAACACCTAAAAGAATAGGCCTAGGAGGTATAAATCATTTGCCCCAAATCACATAAGGCTAACAAGAGCTTGAATCCAGGTCTTCTCATTTTTGTTACCTTTCTGTAATGGATTTGCTATTAATCAACTTAAGAAAATACAGAATAACTCAATAGCCCATGTCACAAAACAAGGAGACAGAAATGTTTCCCAAGGTCTACCATTTGACCTCCTTTATCAACTCCATAAAAGCCCTTTGTGTTTAGGTTCTCCCTGGTAAGAACTTAGGGTATTCAAACAGTTGGAGTAAGAACCCCATATTCCAATTCATATTCCAATTGTCTGATTCTGCAGTTCTGAAAAAGTAGGTTAACAGCACCTGGCAAAATATGACAAAGCTTGGAAGCCAAAGATTTCAGAAGCACTGTTTCAGGTCAAAGCTGAGCTCATCCACATTATCCATGATAGTGCGAGAGCAACAGCTTTTTATCCATTTTTAGAACAGAACATGCCCTAAGGTAAGTGTTGTTACATCTGCTAACCAGCTAAAACAGATCCATTTGTAAGTGCCAAATTATAGGGCTGCCTACAGTACCGATTAAGGCATTAACAACTCCAGACCATTTCTTAATACGCAGCAATTACATGAGTGCCACCGCTATTTGCACCTTACTCTCATTTGAACTCTTATCCATCACTGCACTAAACACACACTCACTTCGTGTTTTTCTGATATGCACAGAAAGAATACTGAATGAGGAGTCAGAAGAATAGTTCTAAACACAGCTCAAGCTTTGAAGTCAGCAAACAGGTTTGAAACACAGTCCTTTCAGTTACCAACTCTGAGATCATAAATAGATCACTAATCTCCAGGCCTCAATTACCTCACCTGTAAAATGGGCTTAATACTACACAAGAGACCTGTTGTGAGGAGTAAGTGAGAATATATGGCAACTTGCACAGCAGTAGGGCACTGAGCAAACGTTAGTTGTCTCTTTTGTTGACCACCTCGTATATGATGGGTACTTTCAACACTGGAAGGGCTGACTGAGGAACTGTTTAGGGAGAGGAAGGACAGATGAACAAGTGAAATTACAATACAATACAGTACAAACAAGTGCAATACAATAAATGTTGCCATAGCTATTGGAACAAAGTATCACATAAACACTGGAAAAAAGGGTGTTCTGTCTAGAACAGAAGGAAAGTGTCAGGGAAGGTATCAGAGACAGATATTTTAACTGGGCATCGAAGGTTATTGAGCAGAAGTACAACAAGCAAAGAAAAACATATTACACACACAAAAAAAAAACCTCTGAGAAACAAGTCAGGGATACATGAAAGAGGTATATATGGCTTATCTAAGCAACAGTGAAAAAACTTGAGAGAAGTGAATGAGTTACACAGAACAAGAAAATTAGCATAAAGAGCCTACCCATAGAAATTTTTTGTGGAGAGAAAGTACTACGAGAGGCAAGGAGAGGTAGTCATCTTAGAAACTCATGAAGAAAATATTTACTAAAAAAGAAAAGAAAATCACTATTGACATTATAAAGGATGATAAAATGGAGAAGAGCTTGAATTTACTTTTTATGACCCAAGGGTCAGATTTATGAAGGTAGATGGAAATTAGAGTGACATAAAAATGGCCCACAGATATTAATCACATACAGAGTGGAGTGTTTGGAATTTAAAAGGAAATATCCCTTCTTTAAGTGGTGAAATTAGCCCAGAGAACTCAAAGAAGACAACTCATATCTACTGGTGAAGGAAGGTTTTCTCTTCCTCTTTGGGGGCAGGACTTGACTTGATGGGGCTTTGATGCAACCAGGTTTGAGGAAGGTAGTTTGCACTTCCTGAGGCTTTACACAATCTAATCAACCTCAAAAGGGAACAGCCTAATAAAGAAAACTAAACTAAAGCAGGCAACTGACTTTAGAGGAAACTAGGGAGGGGGCTTAAAATGAGAGGGATCATAAGGCTGCAGAACAACACAGGCATCAATTATGTGTTACTTCGTCAATGGAGGGGTGCACCTGCTGTGATGGGCACTAGGTGATGTCCAGAAGGGCTGCATCACTATACTACACACTAATATCACACTGTACATTAACTGGAATTTAAAAAAAAAAAAAACTTCAAAAAAATGTAAAAAAAGTTATTCCATTTGTTCCTTTGCAATAGGAATACACAGAATTGAATCAGAGAAGACCCCTACCTTCAAGGAGTTCCCATTCTAGTAATGTAGACAGACATGGCAATCAGTGATTAACTTTGAGTCATAAAGACCTGGGTTCAAATCCAACATCTACCTTTTACTAGCTAAGGCAAGAAATTTCCTTTATCTAAACTCTATATTCCTTATCTGTGAAATTGAGGGCATCAGCCTAACTCAAAGGGTTACTAAGCATTTGGTGAAATAATGTATTCAAGGCACTCAGGAGACGTCTGATCTATAATATACATGATTAGTATATATTTACTGAATTAATGGCTTACATGAGAGTATTCTTTTGGGGGAGGAAGAAGGAGGGAACCTATTAGCATTTCCCATAGCTTTCCCATAATTCTGGAACTTCTGAGGAAATGCTGTTTGCCTGATCATGCAGATTTTATGTTCTCTAGCTCTTGTGCATTAGAATCACCAACCCCATCCCAGGATTAAACACCAGAAAGAGGAACCCAGCAGATGCCACACAATGACTAGGAATGAAGGAAATAGTTTTCTGGCCTAACCAAGGTAGTAAAGGGAAGTTGGTGGTAGAGCAAAGCTTAAAAAAACCCAAGACCTGAAATCTCACAAATCTATCAGGTTAAAGACTATAAAAGCCTAATTTATGATAAATATCTCAGCAAATTAGAGCTTGGATAAGAAATTAGGGACCACCACATATTTATGGACCCCTACATGCCACAGTACTTCTCCATTTGAGGTCGTCATTCTTTCAATAAAAATATATCACATATCTGGGACGCCTGGGTGGCTCAGTTGGTTGAGCAGCTGCCTTCGGCTCGGGTCATGATCCCAGTGTCCTGGGATCGAGTCCCACATCGGGCTCCTTGCTCGGCGGGGAGCCTGCTTCTCCCTCTGCCTCTCCCTGCCACTCTGTCTGCCTGTGCTCGCTCATTCTCCCTCTCTCTCTCTGACAACTAAATAAATAAAATCTTTAAAAAAAATATATATATATCACATATCTACTGTAGGTCAGGTATTTGGGCCAACAGAGGACTTAGACATACTCCCAACACTTTGGGACATTTATGTCAGAGACTGAGATCACTATGAGAAAAGGTTTCACCACAAACATTCTGACATATAGATATTCAGTGGCCTGCAGGCAGTGGTGATGAAAAGTAGCATTACTTTTCCCATTTCCATTCTCCCTTCGGAGTTTCCCAGCCACCAAATTTCCTCTACCTCTTCTTCAATCAATTCACCACAATTCAATGTCTACCATCTCTACATGGCCTTCCCTGGACAGAAGAAAGAGCCTAACCATGGGCCACTAGAGTTTAGAACAGAAACCTGACTAACCACAAAGCTCATACCTTACCCATCCCACCTACAGCCTCTGAATCAAACTTTACAAAATAGTCTTAAACCTCAGAAGAACAAGTTTTGCTATATCTACTTTAAGTCTCCAGAGGAACAGTTCTGAGAAGATAGAACTAAGTCTTCTGAGAAGATCTCACATACTGAATACCTATTATTCATGAGGCACCATTATGAATGCTTTACATACACTAATGTCCTCAAAACAGCTCTTTGCAAGGGAGTTAATATTGTCCCAGTTTTACAAAGGAAAAGCTGTGTTCATAGTAACTGAGTGACTTGCCCAAAAATCACACAGTCAATAGGTGATGAAGCTGAAATCCATAGACAAATTGGCCATGTTCACTTTATTTTTTTTTAAGATTTATTTATTTATTTGACAGACAGAGATCACAAGTAGGCAGAGAGGCAGGCAGAGAGAGAGGAAGGGAAGCAGGCTCCCTGCTGAGCAGAGAGCCCGACACAGGGCTCGATCCCAGGACCCGATCCCAGGACCTTGAGATCATGACCTGAGCCGAAGGCAGAGGCTTTAACCCACTGAGCCACCCAGGCGCCCCGGCCATGTTCACTTTAATCTTTTTTCCACTGCATCTCACATTTTATCCTAATGATAACCCTATAAGGCAGGTAAAAGAAAGATCAGTATTATCCCATTTTACAAGTGAGGAAACTCATACTTGAGGAGGTAGTACTACTTTCTCAGGAACAAGTCAGTAAGTGGCAGAGCCATGGTTCATACCCAGATCTTTTCCACTACTCAACATTTCCTCCTACACTGTGTCCTTCAGAGGGGTTCGGTGGAAATGTACTTAACAGAGAGTCCGAAGTGCCGAGATGTGTTCCTAACTCTGTAACTAGCTTATTGTATACCACTGGGTGAGTTGCTTTCCTTTCTAGTCCCAGCCCCGTATGTAGCAGCTGCTGAGATGTTCATGATCAAGAAGAACCCTACTGTCATTTACGTACTCCTTTTCAAGGAGGGAGTGATGGTGGCCAAAAAGAATGTCCACATGCCTAACACCCTGAGCTGGCAGACAAGAATGTATCCAGTCTTCACAGTGTCAAGGCCATGCCGTCTCTCAGATCATGAGGCTACATAAAGGAATACATTGCCTAGAGACATTTCTACTGGAAACTTACCAAGAAGGTTATCCAGTATCTCTGGGATTACCTCCACCTGCCTGCTGAGATTGTGCCTGCCACTCTGCACCACAGCAGTCTTGAGACTGAAAGGCCACAGTCTAAAGGTCTGAGGGGAGAGCCACCTGCAAGACCCACACAGGGGAAGCTAACAGAGATACCTACAGACAAAGTGCTGTGTCCCTTGGTGCTGACAAGAAAGCTGAGGCTGGGGCAGGGGCAGCAACTGAATTCCAGTTTAGAGGTGAGTTTGGTCCTGGACATGGTCAGCCACCTCAGTAACGCTGGAGGAGACTGTTTTGTGTTGAATAAATCTGTAGCCAGGAAAAAAAAAAAGTTTTTTAAAATATTGACTAAGTTATTTTTCTTCTGTTGGCTCCATTTTCTCATCCATAAAATAAAGGTGTTGAGTTAGATAACGCTTACATAAGTTGCCCTTCAGCTGATAATCTAGGTTTTAATTAGTACCTACAAGTGTATGAGAAGTTTCTTTGATCTCCTTACCACCCAGTAGTAACTTTCTAAAAGAAACAAACATTAGGGTGCCTGGGTGGCTCAGTTGGTTGGGCGACTGCCTTCGGCTCAGGTCATGATCCCGCAGTCCCAGGATCGAGTCCCGCATCGGGCTCCCAGCTCCGTGGGGAGCTGCTTCTCCCTCTGACCTTCTCCCCTCTCATGCTCTCTCACTCTCTCTCTCAAATAATAAAATCTTAAAAAAAAGAAACAAACAAACAAACATTAGCTGTTATTTGTAGAATAGATAAGGTGAGAAGTGCTCAGCATAAGAGTAAAAATTGTTCATTCAATTCCATTCCTTCCTTCCTTCCTCAAAACATCCTAGATGTAAACACAGAGAAGACCACAAGCCACCTAACAATGCAACATTGGTATACCCAATAACTAGCACATCAAATAGAATACCAATTATGTCTAGAAGGGAAGAGTAATGTCCATGGTTGGCCCTTCTTTCCACTGCTGGATCCACAACAATTCTACTCACTAGGTAATCCTTCTTCCTAGGTTGGGACATCAGCTCTGTTCCGCTTTCAACAGACCAGGCTTATGACTTTAACTAAATCCCATTCGATATAAACAATTGACAAGAGATTTTTGACTAATATGTAGGGGGGATAATGAAATTTAACCCCATATATAAATTCTAACATGCCAAAAAATAGGAAGAGGGCAAGAAGCAGGGCACAGGACTGGACAAAGTACTTCCCTTAGTTTCTTATATAAAGTAAAGAGTCCAAACCAATCCTGAACACCTTTTCCACTGTAACCTAACAGAAATTTATAAAAATCCTATATTTAATAAATGTGAAATATATAAAAAACAAAAAAGTGGGAGGACGAGGCCATAGTGTTACAAATTAAAATGACCTCACAAAAGAAAAGAAAAAGGAATCAGTTTTTCTGCCAAAGCAGAACATAAAATACATATGGTCACATCACCCTGAGTATATATTAGTTATAAGAGCAAAAAAGAAATCTCTATATCCCCATGACAGCTGAAGTAAATAATTCACATAATTCCCCAAGAAAAGAGTTCAGAGGAAGAAACCATTGCTCATGAAATTAAATCAGAGCTTATCTAAATATGATCAAGGACCTGAGACCTGAAACAATTACTAAGAACCAGGGAACTGCCCTAGGAAGAAAGTCCCAAGGGAGCACACTTCCCCTTGTCCTCAGAATAAAGTTCATATTACTTTGACCAAGCATTTTCAGTAAATATTTACTTATTCAGATGCTAAATAATGAACCTCCACATACATCCCTTCATATAATTCTTCCAACAGTTTAGTAATTATACTTCCTATTTTACAGAAGAGCAGTTTGCCGCTCAAAGAAGCACAGAGACCAGGATAAGAACCCAATCTCTGACTCCAAGTTCAATGTGCTTTCTAACTCATCCCTATTATAATCTATCTCCTTCACTTGCACAGGTCCTTCATATATGATCTAGTTTTATATCTAAACCTTTTGAGGTAGACATTTAAGATTCCTCATCTACAGACCCCTATCCACCTTTACAATTTTGAAATGGACGCTACTGGCTGCCTATCCAGCATTCATTCTCTTCTTCCTCCTTCCTAATAGAGCCCTGATTTTTATCCAGTATTCATTCCTCAGCAGCTTATGTTTCTAAGGCATTTCTCAAATTTTAGCATGTTGTCAGAGTCATGATTACCTGGAGTGCTTGTATAAAAACAGATTCCTGGGCCCCACGTCTAGAGTTTTTGATTCAGTGGGTCTGGTATGTGCCCAGAGAATCTGCATTTTCAACAAGTTCCCTAGTGACCACACTTTGGAAACCACTGTCCTAAGATAATGCTGACCCCAAACCTAGCTCCAGAGGTAGGTCTTTTTTTTTCTTTTTTCTTTTTTTTAAGATTTTATTTATTCATTTGTCAGAGGAAGAGAAAGAGCACAAGCAGGGGGAACAGCAGGCAGAGGGAGAAGGAGGCTCCTCGCTGAGCAAGGAGCCTGATATGCGGCTCCTTCCCAGAACCCGGGGATCATGACCTGGGCCAAAGGCAGACACTTAACTGACTGAGCCACCCAGGCATCCCAGCCAGAGGTAGGTCTTGATTCTACTTTTTTTTTTTTAAGATTTTATTTATTTATTTGACAGACACACAGCAAGAGAGGGAACACAAGCAGGGGGAGTGGGAGAGGGAGAAGCATGCCTCCCACCAAGCAGGGAGCCCAAAGCAGCCCAATCCCAGGATCCTAGGATCATGATCTGAGCCAAAGGCAGCCACCCAACAAATGAGCCACCCAGGCACCGCTTGATTCTACATTTAAACCATAGTATTCAAACGATTCTCTTCGACAGTCATTAGTTCAAGGCTTAACCAATTTCTGGTAGTCTCTGAAACTCTCATAGTTCAGGGATGGACAAGTGACCTAAGTTGATCCAACAGGACTAAAGAATTTGTTTTCCCATTTTAGGAAATGAAGTCAATGTTCATCTCTTTTTCTCTGCCTCTCTCCCTATCTCTCTCCCTCCCTCCCCTTCCCCTTTTCTCTGTCTCTATCTATATATCTCTCTTATCCATTAGTTAACAAAAAAAAAAAAAAAAACAAAACCTTACCTCCCCAACTATTCCTATCAGCCAATTTATCATCATGATAAAAGCCAGCTTGGGGAATATATACACACACATGCATTTCCCCAGACTCCCTTCTAATTGTGATTTAGGTTTTGCTAATCAGATGTTCTCCCACTAGATACTGACTTGGAATGAAATTAGATGAGTGAAGAGACTGGACACAGAACATCCCTCTTGTTGGAGCAAACTGCGCAGAGACAGCACGATTCTAGATCTAGCCGCTGTGGCAACAGCTTTGAGACAATGGAAAAGAAAGTGGCTTCTATGACAGCTCGGTTCTGCAGTGCAGTTTGAGGATTTTGTTCCTGGAAACACAGCCTGGGTCCTTTTCTTCTACTCTCCCAAAGGCTCTTTAATCTCCCTGGCACCCTCTAATAAAGCATTTTTCCTTGAACCTGCTAGAGTGGATTCTGTTACTTGCCCCTGTTAATAAGAAACCTGACAAATAAACTGCCCTACACTAAACATAACATTTATTATTTATTATCATGTTCTCATAACAGCTGACCCTTTCCTTCCTCTTCTTTGCAGCAACTCTTTCTGCAGTCTGCAATGTCCTCCCTCAAAATCATTCCATTTGCAAAAGCTATCCACTTCTTCCATAAAGAGATTTACGTACAAAGGAGTTAATCACAAAAGAAAAGAAGTAAATAGACATGACAGAGGAGACTAAGCCCTAAAGAAAGAGCAGTAATGGCATCTGGCAGAGATAGGGCAAGGAAGAGGGGTATTTCATGTGTAAAGAACAACATTCACGGCGCGCCTGGGTGGCTCAGTGGGTTAAAGCCTTTGCCTTCGGCTCAGGTCATGATCCCAGGGTCCTGGGATCAAGCCCCGCATCTGGCTCTCTGCTCAGTGGGGAGCCTGCTTCCCTTCCTCTCTCTCTGCCTGCTTCTCTGCCTACTTGTGATCTCTCTCTGTCAAATAAATAAATAAAATCTTTAAACTAGGCTATCTTCATTGGCAGTGGGGGAAATAGATTTACGGTTTAGATATGGCAAGATTGTAGAAGGCCTTGAATGCCAAGACAAAAGATTTACTCTAGTAAATAGGTTTTAAGAAAGGGACATAAGTTGGGCGCCTGGGTGGCTCAGTGGGTTGAGCCTCTGCCTTCGGCTGGGGCCCTGATCTCAGAGTCCTGGGATGGAGCCCCTGCATCGGGCTCTCTGCTTAGCAGGGGAGCCTGCTTCCCCCTCTTTCTGCCTTTCTCTCTGCCTACTTGTGATCTCGGTCTGTCAAATAAATAAATAAAATCTTAAAAAAAAAAAAAAAAAGAACAACACTCACAAGGGCATTTAAGTGCCTCTTGCCACCAAGGAACTGACCCTATAAATTCACAACTTCTTATAGTTGGAATTGGTGCCACAACATATACTGGTGTTTACTCAAAAATTAGTACTGAATATGAGTGATTTTTAGAGTCAGTTGTCAGGAATTCTAATCCTTAATAACTGTATTTTTTTTAAAAAGCTGTACTAGGAGCCACAAGGAAATACCCATAGTGAGATCACAGTTTCCTGCCCACGAAGATTTATAATGTAGAGAGAAACAGATAACTGAAAAGATCAAGAACACAATACAAACACTATAAAGACAAATGCAAATTCATACAAACAATTATAAAGAAAAAACATACAAGTCTTTGGAGTATCCAAAAGTAGGTGTTTTGGGGCGCCTGGGTAGCTCAGTCAGTTAAGCATCCGCCTCGGCTCAGGTCATGATCCTAGGGTTCTGGGATTGAGCCCCACATGGCATTGGCCCCCTTCTCAGTGGGGAGTCTGCTTCTCCCTCCCCCATCCCCCCCCCCCGTTTGTTCATGTTCAATCTCTCTCTCATTCTCTCTGTGTCAAATAAATAAAATCTTTAAATTAAAAAAAAAATAAAGTAGGTGTTTTTCAAAGATTTTCTCTAAGAGAATTCATTAATTCACTAAATATTTACTAAGCAACCACTATGTGCTAAAAATTACTCTAGGTACTGAGAATACATGGAAGCAAGCAGACAAAATCCTTGCTTTCACAAAGTCCAGATCCTTCAAGGAGAATTAGGAACAAAGATTTCGAGAACAGAGCTGTAAATTAAAGCACTGGTCATTAGGCTCATTTTAGCTTCCTTATGTTGTAATAATAATAATAGCCAACAGTTGCTGAACACTTGTTATATGCCAGAATCTGCTAAGTGCTTTACAATTATTGCCTTGTGTAATCCCAGTAACCTGTGAAGCAGGTACTATTATTAGTACCATTTTAAGGATAAGGAAACTGAAACTACAGAGGTTAAGCAACTCTCCCCAGATCACAATCAGGAAGGGGCAGGGCCACAAGATTCAAAGTCAGGTCAGTGGCAGAGGTTTTAAATGCTGCATAAAATGCAGAAGGGACAAAATTACATTTACAGGAGATAGATCTTTGTTAAAATGGGAGGCAAGGAATTATTAATTTGGCATGAGCTTTATCATCTCTGAGGTTGTTTTTTCTCCCTTATCCCATAAAATGAGGGATTACTTTTCCTAAACACTTTCAGCTTGTTTCCATAGTTTCAAAAACAATGCAAAAAGGTATTCAGGTGCCTAGTCCAATTGTTAGAAAAGGTACTTTGAAGGTTGACCCTATCTGGTTTTTATTCACCAGCTGGGACCATGTGCTTCCAATGCTTTCATTAAGGGTCACATTAGCATTATATTAATCCGTATAAACAGCTGTAGCACCTCCAGCAGATAGGAGACTGGAGACACAGAGAACAAAAGGAGAGGCAGTAAAGCAATGATTGGCTGACCTGGATCCGTCTAGGTCAGGCATAGCATTTGGTCCCTCTGCATTTCTAAGTTCTCATGAATGTGGATGCCAAGGCAGCAGCCCAAAGCCTTCCTCATTTCCATCTCAATCTCCAGGAAGAATTACAATGAGAACAAGAGCTATTGAGGCAGAGAACAGACTGTGAATATTAAAGTACACACCAGACAGGAGCCAGCAAAAGAAAGAATAAAAGAGGTTTTCATTTTGGATCTAACAAAGTGTAAGAGTCAAATCCTATTCACTCACCTGCCATACACACTCTGCACCAAACAGTACCTTTCGAAGGAGCTTTTCCAAACCCTTCAATTATTATTTACTTCTTCCTATCCCCTATGCATTTATTAGATATCTCTTAAGTACCAGAGTCTGAGCTAAGCACATAGTAATATAATGAGTAAAGCACAATCCCAACCTTGGGAAACAATCTAATGGAGAAACAAGTACATACAGCAGGATTCTTACTAATACCCCCCAAAAAAAGTTAACTGATGAGAGATCAAAATTTCCTAGTAAGTTTTTTCAAAACACTTGATTGAGGCTTAATTTATCAAGATAAACATAAAACAACATTTTCTAATTCTTAATATTTAACAAAATTTTAAGTTGTAATTGCCTATAAGGTAATTCTTAAACCAAAGAACATCTGTCACGTCACATTTGGCTTTCAAAACACGTTGATAAGTGGATCAATTTTGTAAAAATATTCAAGAGCTTCACCAATCTTTCCCAAGGGTCTATTTTAATCCTTTGTTACTCAAATCATTGTCCTCTGAATCTCATATTATGTCATTACTCACGCTTATTTCCCCTTCAATTTTAAACTGGTCTAACTGTACCTAATCTTCATTTGTCAATGATTTTTGCGTGTGTGATACAAGCCATTCTCTAATACTGCTTTATTTCAAATTCATAAAAGTCTTCATGTTTTACGGAATTGCGTTTTCTTTTTTCTTTCTTTCTTTTTTTTTTTTTTGGTCAGTGTCCATTTTAGAATCTATTTGCATTGTATTGTTAGGTGTTAATTATCTTAGCATTAGAAAGGCACTTACTAAGAAACAGGGTGAAGAGGACAGAGTCCAATGGAGAGCAGGGAGGGGTGCCTGAGTGGGGATTAACTTTATAAAGGATCAGTTCCTATGGATAACAAATGAACTTCTAATTACAGTGCAAAGGATGGAAAAAATGCTATGGACATTCCAAAAAGCTTAATAAATAGTTGAGTAGATAAGTAAACTGCTAATCAGTCATCCAACAAGGATTTGTTGACAGCCTATTACATGCCACATACTGCTCAAGATGCTAAGTATATAGTAAGGAATGAAAAAAAGTACTACCTGTTTTAGTTCATTCAGGGTGCTATAACAGAATACCATAGACTGGATGGCATACAAAAAAAAAGAAATTTGTTTCTTACAGTTCTGGAGGCTAGGAAGTTCAAGATCAAAGCACCAGAAGATTCAGTGTCTGATGAGAACTCTCTTCCTAGCTCACAGATGTGGTCTTCTCACTGTGTCCTTGCATAGCAAAAGGGGCAAAGGAACTCTCTAGAGTCTCTTTTATGAGAACACTAACCCATTCATAAGGGTTCCATCCTCATGACTTAATCACCTCCTACAGATGCCACCTCCCCATCATATTGGGCATTGAGATTTAACATATAATTTGGGAAAGACATAAATGTTCAGTGTGTAGCACACCCTCAAGAATTTGTAATCATGCATAGTTAGATGAGGCCTGGAAGACAACATGGAAGACATGGCATCCAAGTTGGATCTACGAACGAAGAGTTTTGTTTTTTGGGGTTTTTGTTGTTGTTGTTGTTTAAGATTTTATTTATTTGTCAGAGAGAGAGAGAGTGCGCGCACAAGCAAACAGAGTGGCAGGCAGAGGGGGAGAAAGAAGCAGGCTCCCCGCTGAGTAAGGAGCCAATGTAGGACTCGATCCCAGGACGCCGGGATCATGACCTGAGCCGAAGGCAGCGGCTTAACCAACTGAGTCACCCAGGCATCTCGTTGTTGTTGTTTTTTAAAGATTTTATTTATTTATTTGACAGATAGATATCACAAGTAGGCAGAGAGGCAGGCAGAGAGATGGGGGTGGGGGGGAGCAGGCTCCCTGCTGAGCAGACAGCCCATTATGGGGGCTGGATTCCAGGACACTGGGATCATGACCTGAGCCGAAGGCAGAGGCTTTAACCCACTGAGCCACCCAGGCGCCCCATGAATGAAGAGTTTTAACAGCAGAGAGGGAAAAGATATTCTAGGCTGAGGGAATAGAACGATAGGATATATGAAAGTGAATGAAACTGAAAGTCTTTTTAGAGAGCTGGAGTAGGGTCAGGAGAAATAAGGCTAAAAAAGCAGGTCGGATCAAATTATAAAGTTTCCTGAAAAACAACTCAGGTTACACATTATCTTACAAGTATGAGGACATAGTGATTGTTTTGGGGCAGAACAGTAACAGGATCAGAATTATTCCAGGCAGAATAATGAATGAATGAATAAGAGGGCAGAAACTGATGGCTAGGACACTAGTAATGAAGTAGTTAAAAGCCTAGAGAAAAGATGATTATGGTCAAAACCAAGCAGAGGAGATAGAAAAACAAAAACACATTTGAAAAAATTGCAGGGATAAAACTGCCAAGACCTGGGACGCCTGGGTGGCTCAGTCGGTTAAGCGGCTGCCTTCGGCTCGGGTCATGATCCCAGCGTCCTGGGATCGAGTCCCGCATCGGGCTCCTTGCTTGGCAGGGAGCCTGCTTCTCCCTCTGCCTCTGCCTGCCACTCTGTCTGCCTGTGCTCGCTCTCTCTCTCTCCCTCTCTCTCTGACAAATAAATAAATTAAAAAAAAAAAAAAAAAAAAAAAAACCTGCCAAGACTTACTAATCCTTGATAGTGTGAACTCATTCATTCAGCAAATATTGACAAAACTTACTATGTCCCACACACTGTACTAGGTGTTGAGGTACGGTGGTAGAGAAAAAAGAGATTTAATCTTTGATTCCATGAAGCTGGAAGTCTAGACATACAATAAACAGGTAAATACAGAATTATAGATCACTATGAATGCCATTACAGAAAATAACAAAGTACCAGGAGAGGATAATGGCGGGGGGTTGGGGGGGTCTTCTTTAGATCAGACAGGTCCTGGCTCACACTTGTTTTCTAAAAGAAGAAAAAGTGGGGAGAGAGAAACCAGACTTGTTAAGAAGCCAGACCTGGGGGAAAACATACTAGGAGAGAACAGGTATGAAGGCCCTGAAGCAAGAAACAAGAAAGATTTTCTCAAACTTTGCAGAACAGGGGGGAAAAAATGCCAATCACTCTGAAGCAACAGCCAGTGCAGTAGACAGTGGCACCAGATAAAGTTAGACAAACAAAAACAAGGACCCTCTCAAAAATTTACAAATCACATTTAAGATTTTATATTCTTTCCTAAATAAAACAAAGGGCATTTACAGATTTTAAGCAGAGTTCAGTTACAAGATTACTGTAGTAGTCTAGGGTAGAGATAGTGGGAGTATGGATTAGAGAGGTGACAATAGACATGGAGAGAGGAAGATGGATTCAAGAAATATATAGGAAATAAAATTGATAAGATTGGGGTGGAGTACGAATGAAGGATAGGAGATAAGGAGGTGTCAGGAGTGAATTTTAACTTTGTGATTTGAGCAACGAGGGAAACAAAGATGCCACTAAGGGAGGACTGAGTTTGTGGGAAAAGATCAAGAACGCAGTTATAGAGCATATTAAGTAGGAAATGTAAGACCCCAAAGTGGAAATATCAATTGGGTAAGTGGATATATGGATCTAGAGCTAAGGAGAGAGATTTAGGCTAGAGACATACGGGAAAATGTGGGAGTTGCCAGCATATACTTGGTATTCAAAGGCAGGACAATGAATGAGATGAAGTAGAAAGAGTCTGGTATAAGAAGAGGAGAGGATCTCACCCTTGAGGAATCCCAACATTAAAAATAAACTAAATAAAATCAAGATAGAAAAAGGCAGGGCGCCGGGGTGGCTTAGTCAGTTGAGCGGCTGCCTTTGGCTCAGGTCATGATCCCAGGGTCCTGGGATCAAGCCCCGCATTGGGCTCCCTGCTCTGGGGAGAGCCTGTTTCTCCCTCTCCTTCTGTCTGCCACTCTGCCTACTTATACTCTCTCTCTGCCAAATAAATAAATAAGATCTTTTAAAAAAAGAAAAAGGTAACAAAATAAACAGGAATTATCAGGCAGAGGAGGCAAATGAAGAAAATGTTATCACAGAAGGCAAAAGAATATTTTAAAAGGAGTAACCAAAAAGGCAAATAGAAAGGTCCAGTAAGATGAGAATGAAAAGAAATCCCATGGCTGCTAACATCACAAAAAGACAGACATCCAAGCATTAAGAGTCCCTTGATGAAAGAACATACTGATACGTAGAAAGTAGTCATGCAAAACAAACAAAACAACAAACAAAAGAAAAACCTGAATCTGAATTAGCCTTTAGATACTAACTTACATGTACATACAGGACTAAGGAATTTGTCAAATAAAAATGGGAAATGCAAAATCCAAGCAGTGGAAAATTCTACAGAACAATATGGTTTCTTCAACAATAACAACAACAACAAAAACTGAAAGAGGGGAGAAAGAGATTGAAAGGAATTTTAGAGATTAAGAGAAACAAAAAAGACCTATCAACCAACCTCTCTGTGTAGTCCTTATCTGGATTCTGCTTCAAACAGTTAAAGAAGAGAAAAAGTATGACATTTGAATCAAAACTGAATATTTTTGTGACCTTAAGGGATTACTGAGTATGTATGTGCCCCTTTGGTTTTTGGTTGCTTTTGGGTTTTGGGTTTTATGTAGATTTGGTATCATGGAGGTCAGTATGGGCGCTGGTAAGAGTGGTTGTTGATGAGGTGGTGAGGGTAGAAGTAAACTGGAGTAAGCTTTCAGGTAAACAGGAGATAAGAAACTGTAACCAGAAATTGTAAACACTATTTAAAGAAGACTGGCTTTGAAGGAGAGCAAAGATAGGATTTAGCTGGAGGGTGACATGGGATCTCAGGAGAGCTTTTATTTGGTAGGGAAATGAAAAATTGTTTTCATTTAAATAGAACACTTGAATGCAGCTTATGATAACTCAGTAGAAAGTAAAATGTAAAGATGCAGTGAAATGAGGTTTCTGAGATGGGACCATGGGAAGGAATCTAAAAGCATGTGAAGGAGTGGGCCTTCCTTTGAAAGAGAAATGGGCAAAGACAAAAACAGGTACAAATCCAAGTAGATTCTTAGATTCAGTAGTA
>PISX010012934.1:21378-58819 GCA_004024625.1 Mellivora capensis
GGGGGGGGGGGGGGGGGGGGGGGGGGGGGGTTGGAAATAGAAAATGAGTCAATTGAATAGATTAACTCCTAAACAAATCACTACAAGAAAGACTATAGTTGTAGTTGTATTTTCAGTTTGCAAATATTAAATCCTGTCAAGAGCACATTTGGTCTTTATATTCCTTGACAGAGTAATCCTACCTTTGGGAATTTATTCTTAAAAAAAAAAAAAAAAAATCTTTTAAGGGAGAAAGCTATATATAGTGTTACAGATAAAATTACAGTGTGATTTATAACAGGAAAAGAAAACCTAAATGATTGTGATGTTTAGTTTTATGTGTCAACTTGGCTAGGCTACAGCACCCAGTTACCTAATTAAATCTAGGTACTAATCTAGGTTCTGCTGGGAAGGTATTTTGTAGATGTATTTAACATCTACAAGTCAGTTGACATTAAATAAAGGGGATTATTCTTCCTTATCTAATAGTAGGCTTCATCCAATCAGTTGAATGGCCTCAAGAGCAAAACTGAGGTCTCCCCACAAAGAAAGAATTCTATTTCTGTTTCTCTGCTAAAACACTGACTGACTGATGCAATGGTTTTAGGCAAATTATGAAATATCGTCTAAAATTTTGTAAGGAGCACTAAGAAATAATATGGGGAAATGTTTATACATCAAGAAAAAAAGGCAAACAACCAATTTAGATCTACATTGTGATTACAACTATGTAAACATGTATGTTTATACAAAAGAAAAAAAGAAACAATAAAGTGTTTATTCATTAGAGTAATGGAATCCTGGCTGACTTTAAAATTTATGAATAGTGTTACAAAATAGTTTGTGAAACAGAGCCCTGTTATTTTTAACAGAAGTTAGTAACATTATTGTTAAGCCTTATTAAAATTAGGTAGCACTTTAAAGAAACTCTGAATAATCTATAAGGAAACTATGAATTTTGAAATGTTGCCTTGGATATTACAAAAAAGAATGGACCCTCTGGAAGATAAATATGCCTACAAGGACCTCAATCTAATGCCATTTTTCAGTAACATAGAATTCTTCAACTCAAATGAAATGAAGAAAGACCCAGAATGGCAAAGTAGTCAGTGATCAACTTGTTCAGCTTAAGAATTTCCCACATCCTTAGCTAGCATCAGGGTATGCATCTAACTTTGACCCAGATCAGGTACTTGTACTGGGTAGCTGAATATTAGAACATTAAGGTTTCTTCTCTCCTTCCCTCTCCCAACATCAGCCAATGGAAGGATTCTTCTATGTTTACTGAACTTGAGAAAAACCAAACAAATGCTCTCAGTACAGAAGTCATATGGACCTCAGTTTGATGCTGGCTCCACTTCCATTTTTGCAAGCAAAAAATATTTATTGAGTGACTACTATATGCTAGGAACTGTGAATACAATTATGAACAGAAAAGGGTAATTTTTATTTTAAGGAAAAGGGTACGATATTAAAACTCATCCTCTTTAGGATCTATGTCTTAAAGAGAAATAATTCTCTAGAGCTTAGGGTCTGGTAGGGCAGATAGACATTAATCAAATAATCCCATAGTGTAGTGGGTAAGAGTATGGTTCTATGTAAATAAATAATGATACAAATGCTTAAGTGTTTAAGAGTGAAGCTCACTGGTGTCTGCAACTTATTTGGAATGGCTTCAAAACAAGATGGATTAATGAATGGATTAAGGGATGAATAGATATTCAAATACAGCAAAACATTACAGAATCTAAATAGTGAGTATATGGGTGCTATCTGCATATACTTCCTTCCTAATACTTTATTATAATTTTTAAACATATGAAAAAGTTGAAATAGGTGTACCATAAAACATTTTCAGGAGGAGTCGACCTACAGGAAGGATTTTGTATGTGTGTGATGAAAATTTCAATCTTTGACCAAGAGTTCTACTTAGATATTATAGATACCAAGATACCATTGATATTATAGATATAATCAGTTTGCCCATCAATATTGGTTTGCTTGTTTGTGTCAGCTGACAGTGATAGAGAACATTCTACACTCAAGATACTAAGCTAAAAGTGTGGCACTATACAGGTGGGGAGGGCCCTCAGGCACTAATTGTCTCTGTCTATAAAATCGATTTAATAATCCCTTCTCAGTCTCTCAGAATTAAACAGGATATTGCATAGGGTAACATTTTGAAAAGTCTCTTCCTACCACCCCAACTTTATCAAGTACCATTCACTCTTGTTCCATGTACACCAGCCATAATCACTTTCTTTTATAGTTCCTATGTTGAGCTAAACCAGAGCTATTTAACAGAAATATGAGAAATTAACATGAGCTACATATGTAATCTTAAATTTTCTAGTAACTATATTTTTTAAAGCTTAAAAAAAAGCAGGTGAAATTAATTTGAAAATCTGTTTTAACCCAATTTATCCAAAATGTTAACATTTCGATATATACTAAACATAAAAATTAGTTGTATTAAATTCTTTTTTCAGTACTAAACCTTCAAAATAGATTTTGAAAGCATATACTTTATACTTACAGCTCATCTATATTTGAACCAGCCACATTTCAAGTGTTCAGTAGTTTGTCTAGTATTGTCTAGGAGTTACTATCTTGAGCATCATAGCTCTGAACTTTTACTTACTTTTAGGGTCTTTGTGCATTTAAAATGTTCCCTCTGCATGACAGGCTCTACATCCTATTCTCTGAATGACCAATACCTATTCATCTTGCATTTATTAGTTTAAAAGCATCATCTTCTCAATGAGGCCTTCCCTTTCATCATTCCAAAATTCTCTGTATTAGTCCTTTATCTCCCTTGTAGGACTTAAAACCTGCAACTACTTATTTGTACATTCAATGCTTTTTTTGGTATTCCCCTCTGGAATGTAAGCTTTAGACGAGCAAGGAAAAGGATCATTTCTATATTGTTTATGATTGTACCCTGAGTATTAATCACAATGCTTGGCACATAGGAAGCAACCAATAAATATTTGTAGAGTAATTCAGAAATTGATAAACAGATGCACTGTAGAGATGTACTGAGTTTGTATGCAAATGAAATATGTATATTTTGCCATTCCCATCTACCCTGGGACCTTTACAAAACAGTCAACCTCAGAGAATGCTCTGGCAAGCAGCAATAGTTAGAAACATGATTTTGGGGGTGCCTGCATGACTCAGTCAGTGAAGCATCTGACTCTTGATTTTGGCTCAGGTCATGATCTCAGGGTCATGATATCGATCCCTGATTCCCAAGTAGATCTGTGCACTGAGTGTGCAGCCTGAGTGTGCAGCACTGAGTGAGCACACTGAGTGTGCTTAACATTCTGTCTCTCCGGGGTTGCCTGGGTGGTTCAGTGGGTTAAGCTTCTGCCTTATTGAGCCCTGCATTGGGCTCTCTGCTCAGCGGGAAGCCTGCTTCCCCCTCCCTCTCTGCCTGCATCTCTGCCTACTTGTGATCTCTCTCTGTCAAGTAAATAAATAAAATCTTTAAAAAAAAAAAAAAGATTTTCTCTCTCCCTACCCCTACCCCTACCCTATTCCCCCACCCCTTTGCCCATACACAGGCATTCATTTTCTCTCTAAAGAACAAAAACAAAAACAAAACAAAGCAAAAAAAGCCATGATTTTTGGAAAGAGAACAAGCTGTTAATAGCTTTTACCATGCCCCAAGGAACCAGGAATTTTTTAGAAGTCAAGGAAAATGAAGAAAGTGCCACTGGTCAAAGCAACATCCAAATGATCAGGAGCCAACTAGATTTGGAGACAGAGGATATGGATTAAAGATGCATTTCCAAACTCATGGCCTTGTTATTACAGACAAGCTCTTAACATGTTTCCATCTATAAAAATATGATGCCTTAAGGATAGAATTAAATTAAATGAGATTATATATGAAAGTGTTTTGAAAATAGTAAAGCCTAAATATATATTAACTGTCCCTAGGCTGCTCAGGAAATTGGACTTTCCAAATACTATCACCCTTTGCTCACCTGGTTTCTTGTTTTAAATTACTTTGCAGATTATATATAGATAACTTCTTAAACTAATCAAGGAAAATATATCCTGATATCAAATAAAAATCTCAGACACAGGTCTGATCAGATAAGTCCAGATAGGAAAATAATCTTAAATGGAAGAAATGTTATAAATATAGTAATTCTCCAACAGGTGATAGTGGACTAAGAGTCCCTCCACTGTTTTCAGGTCCCACTGTACTCATTCCCTAATCTTGCCCACTGAGAACTGTTTCCACACTAAAACACTGTTACTGATGGACTATGTCCTAGTGTATTAAAGAACAAGGGTGAAGGCAGAGAGGAAGATATGAAAATTAAAAATCGCTGTCATAAAATATTTGAGCTGGGGAAGTTAGCATAGTAATGCATCTATAAAACAGCTAAGGAAAACTGAGGCTCAGAGTGGTTAAGTGATTTGCCATGGTCACACAGCAATAATCATAAAAATGTCTTCAAATCCCAGCTGGATCTTCCTGCTCCTAAATTTCCTCATCTATAGGGGCGCCTGGGTGGATCAGTGGGTTGGGCCTCTGCCTTCGGCTCAGATCAAGATCTCAGGGTCGGATCAGTGGGTTGGGCCTCTGCCTTCCGGCTCAGATCAAGATCTCAGGGTCCTGAGATCAAGCCCTGCGATGAGCTGCTTCCCCCTCTCTGCATGCCTCTCTGCCTACTTGTGATTTCTCTCTCTCTCTCTCTGTCAAGTAAATAAATAAATAAATCTTTTTTAAAAATTTCCTCATCTATAAAATGAGTATAAAACAGAACACCTCTTATAGGATTATTTTGAGAAGGGAAAAATCAAAGTAAAGTACTTGGTACCATGAAAGTCCTCGGTGAAAGGTCAGTTGTAATGAGGCTGATGATGCTGATTTGTTCCTGATCTCATTTATCCCCAATGAACAATGATGTTGAGGAAAGCATGTGGCTGGGAAACGGGGAGATCACCGACCCAAACTCATTTTTTAAGAACATTAAAAAATAGATGAAATGATACTAGTGGTTACATTTCCACAATAAAACTAGCAGGTTTGGGTTGTTTTTTTTTTTCCCTTTATTCTTCTGTATTCTCAAAAGTCTAAAGGACCTACTACAAATCATAGCTGTGCTGCTATATAGCCTCAGGCAATTCAATTAACCTGTTTCCTATTCTATAATATGGAGATAAAACAATATCTGTCCTAACTAAGCCACAGAGTTGTTGAAAGAGTAAAGTGAGATAATATTAGTGAAAATATTTTGACACTAGAGGCCCTTCATCATCTAGGCCTCGTCTTCCTCTCTGCTCTTACCCCTCCCCACTTTGTGTCCTATCCTCTAAGTGTACTAAAATACTCAGAGTTCCCCAAACATGCTCTCAAGTCATACAGTCCTCACCCTGCTCTCTTTCAGGAAGGTTCTTCCACTCTCCTCTCTTCCCACCCCTCCCCAACTGTGCTTGGTTAAACCGTGCTCCCCTTTCAGAACACAACTTAACTGTCACTTGCCTTAAGAAAGCTTGCCAGACAACCCCTATTTCAGGTGAAGTAGATGCCTTTCCTCTCTTTACACAGCATGAGCCTGTATCTTCACGTGTCATTTTTGTCTCAATATAATTGTCTATGGACATGTCTGTTTCTCAACTGTAAGCCTAAGGGCAGGGACCAGGTATGATTCATCTATTTCTTCAGAGCCCCTGACAATGCCCCATGTTTAATATGTGTTTAGCAAATGAAACTTAAATGACAATTAAAACATTTCATATACGGGGCACCTGGGTGGCTCAGTGGGTTAAGGCCTCTGCCTTCGGCTCAGGTCATGATCTCAGGGTCCTGGGATCGAGCCCTGCATCGGGCTCTCTGCTCAGCGGGGAGTCTGCTTCCTTCTTTCTCTCTGCCTGCCTCTCTGCCTACTTGTGATCTCTGTCTGTCAAATAAATAAATAAAATCTTTAAAAAAAAAAAGATGGTTAAAACATTTCATATGCTAGGTACCTAAGACTTTTATGCAAAATATTATAATGTAAAGCAATACTTCTCAATCTTGGCTGTATACCAGAATCACCTATAAACCTTCAAAAATAGAAATTCCAAGAGATTTTGATTAAATAGACTTTAGAGGCCAGGCAACAGTATTTTTTTTTTAATATCTTCACAAGTAGTTCAAATTCATAGCCAAAATTCAAGATCACTGCTAAAAACAATTGAAGTCATTAAGTTACAACAATTCTACCTAACATCTATATAACTTAACATCCTACAATTCTTTTTCATGTATATTATTTTTTTCATCCAGTATCGTCAACATACAGCATTATATTGGTTTCAGGTATACAATATTCATTTTCACACATATTATTAATTGAATCTTCACAACTCTGTAAGTTAGGTGTTATTTCTATTTTCAAACTAAGAAATAGACATTTAAGTAAGTGTCCAAATAGGTCTTTGCCTAACTTCAAATTTAATGGTCTCCCTTCTACATCTGTCTCCTTCCCTAGAAAGTGACAGGCAATATTGCAGCAACATAGAAAGTACGTGGGGGCAAGGGTTCAAATGTGAAAGACATGAATCCCAGCTTTGTGGGAATCGGGAAGAGAATAAGGAAAGCGAGGCCTTGAAGATACAGGCGGGCAGAGGAGGGTGGAAGCCACACATACTGTGTGCCACACATACTCATTAGAATATGAGGAGAGAGCTAGAAGTGGAAAAGTGAAGTAAGAAAGTCCCATACACAAGAGTGAACTTCCCAATGCTGCATGCAAATTACCTCACCCCGACTCCATGAATAAGAGCCAGACATAATGGACTTGTTATAACTAAGACTTAGATCAACTTTAGAGAATTAATACCAAGCAAAATCATATTAATGAGGGATCAGTGAACTTCTGGTACTTTCTAGACTTATTATCACATGATTCTTAGAAAGGGGATAATCTGGAGGATCCTAGCACATAGATCATTTCCCCCATCTCAAAGACTGGAAGGATAGAATGGTGGAGGAAGTTACTTATGAAAGATAAAGCTTAACACAACAGTAGAAAAATATATGACATAATGATAATAAATTTATGATGGCAAAGGGAAATGAATATTCAGGCAGTGGTGACTCAGAACACTGGATAAAGTCTGATCTTTCAGCTTCAGTGGTACAGTGTTATCTTGTGAGTCTATAATATGACCATCTGATAGTGTTTTACCAGTAATTTTTTTTTGTAGTTCGAACTCTGGACTTCAGTCAAGATTTTCTTAGGGGGAAAAGTCCAAAGGGATTAGAAAGCAATCTAAAAGGACACTTCTAGGGCTCCAAAGTTTAGTTTGAAGGTTTAAAAGGCAATATGATACAGTGGCAAAAGTGAAGTACTACATTGAGATTCAAAAAATGTAGTTTTAAACCAATATTTAGTCATTTGCTTATGATGTGCCTTTGAGCAAACCAAGACTTCTATAATCCAGTCTCCTAACTTGTAAAATGGAAATACCTATCTCACAGGGCTGTTGTGAAGACTAAACAAAAAACACCAGGGAAAGATATTATTCTTTTCCTGTATGAATGATAAGTGTACATGCATGTAAAATTGTCCTCACCAATCTTTCTTTGCACAAAGAAAGAGAGCAGGCTAAACGAAGAAGAAATTTATTTTAACTCTCATAGCAATATACTTGCAAAACATTCCTATATCCTCGGTACAGAAAAATTAAAGCAGCCTGGGTAATGAACATAACTCATAATTGCTGGTATCAGGTGAATATGAACTGGAACGGGGGTCACTTTCAACAAAATCTTGAACAAGTTCCCATTGTCAGTGTGAGCTTCAACCTCCTTATCCATTAAACAGAGATACTAATAATCATCTTATATGCTTATTTTGAAGGCTGGAGAAAACAACTCATATAATGTCTGGTACATAACAGATGTTCAATAAAGTTTACCACCACCTAACAACTGCAAACAAATTATACTTTCCAAAGTTTCCTTTATATTCAATATTTTATTTAGTTGCTTCATAAACTTGTAAGCCAATCATAGCAACTGTTACTATCCCCATCTTATAGTTGGACAAAAGGCACAGAGATAAAATTACTTCCATAAGATCATACAGTAGAAGCACCTGGGTGGCTCAGTGGGTTAAGCCTCTGCCTTCGGCTCAGGTCATGATCTCAGGGTCCTGGGATCATGCCCCACATCAGGCTCTCTGCTCAGCAGGGAGTCTGCTCCCCCCCCCACCCCCGCCTGCTTGTGATCTCTCTGTCAAATAAGTAAAAATAAAATCTTAAAAAAAAAAAAAAGATCATACAGTAAAAAGAGACTAAATTAAGTTTCCCTGACCATTCCTCCCACCCCAAATTACATTAGTCCTTAAGAATTAAAATGACAGGGGCGCCTGGGTGGCTCAGTGGGTTAAAGCCTCTGCCTTCGGCTCAGGTCATGATCCCAGGACCTGGGATCGAGCCCCACATCGGGCTCTCTGCTCAGCAGGGAGCCTGCTTCCTCCTCTCTCTATGCCTGCCTATCTGCCTACTTGTGATCTCTATCTGTCAAATAAAGAAATAAAATATTAAAAAAAAAAAAAGAATTAAAATGACAGGGATGCCTGGGTGGCTCAGTGGGTTAAAGCCTCTGCCTTCAGCTCAGGTCATCCCAGGGTCTTGGGATTGAGCCCCAACATCGGGCTCTCTGCTCAGCAGGGAGCCTGCTTCCTCCTCTCTCTGCCTGCTTCTCTGCCTACTTGTGATCTCTGTCAAATAAATAAATAAAATCTTAAAAAAAAAAAGAATTAAAATGACATCTATGAAATGATATATGCTTTTGAAAACCTTAAGCTTCTCTCTTTCCAAAAAAAAAAAAAAAAAAAAAAAGTTTTTTTCCCTACTTTCTAATTACCGTTTAGAAAGATAAAAAAGGGGGGAAGAAAAATTCATTAAAACCAGCAACAACATAATTGAGAATTGTCTCAAATTAACAATTATTGATTCCACCTTGATTTTTCTTTTCATTTTCCCCATCAAAGCCACTGATCTCTTAACTAAAATTTTTAAAGGTCTGCTTATCAAAATGATACTTATTTGACAAACTATTCCTAAACTGAGAAAAAAAATAGAAAGACAAATTTCCCCCATCTTGATGAGTATATGTCACTTTTGTACTCCTCTATTTCATCCTTTCATCTCAGCACTTATCATACCATGCTGTAATATCTTAACACTGTGAGGACTTGAACTGCATCCAATGCACACCTGAACATCCTGTCCCAGCATAAGGCCTTGCACATGGTAGAGAAAGACTCAAGAAGCATTTATAAATAAATGAACAAATGAAGCCAATCTCTCCGAGGGTAATTAGGAAAGGAAAAAACTGGATATGTAATCTTAGGGCTAATAGGAAAGTGAAAGAAACAAAATATTTTAAGAGCTTCATAAGGAAGAGAAACCTTTGTGTGGAGTCAAACAGGCCCTTGTATGGCTTTAAGTATCACTAGAGAAAGACAAAAACCACAGAAGATCCGGAAGAGACAGTTTCAAGTCAAAGGACTCAAACATTAGGGCACTTATTTAGAGTTGCAAAACCAGGTTGCAAATTCCCAAGAAACAATCCTAGTGTAAGATATTTCAACAGCAGTTTTCAGGTTTTGACTAAAAGAACTCTAGCTGAAAAATATTGCAGGCTTTGGTGAAGCAGGACAGATGTAAAACGGAAGAAAACTCAGACTAAAACAAATCCCCAAAAATGTTAGAATCCACTTGGATTTGCATATTGGAGTGTGGGTCCTCTTCATTCTAAGAACTATTCTTAAATAAAACCCCACTATAAACAGCTGGCTGCAAATAGGACTAAATCCTCTTACACTTTTCATTCAACAAATATTTGAGAGCCTGCTATATGCTACTGCTCCAGGCACTGGGAATATGGTAACAAAATAGACACAACGCTCTCAGGCAGCTTTCAATCTACTGGCAAAAGATACATGACAGATAGATGGGATGGACTGACAGGCAGTAAGTGCTAAGGAAGAAAAAGAAGGGAAGGAGAGAGAAAGAAAACACAGAAGGAAAGAGTGGGAGGGAGCTGGCAAGGAGCTAGTCTTATCAAAAACAGATCTTTTAACCCTGTGGTTTTCAAACTTTAGCAAGTGTGAGAATCACCTGGAGGGCTTGTTAAAGCAGAGGTTTGGAGGCCCCAACCCCACAGTTTTTCATCTATAGGTCCAAGGTGGGAAAAGTAATTTGCAATTCTATCAAATTCCCAGATTATGTTGATGCTTTTGGTGTAGGGACTGCACTTGGAGCTAACTGTTCTAACCCAACAGAACCTGCCCTCAAGAAATTCACAGTTATTGGGGGGGGGGGGGCGCGCAAATAATTGCAATAGAGTACTATAGAGAGCTTTGAGACTAGTATGTACCTGAGCCAGAGGACAGAAGATCAACCAATTCTATGGAAGTAATAGGAGTGACTTAGAGATAGCTTCCCAGAGGTCCAACAAGCACTTCTCCACAGGCAGATGGGGGGTGGGGGGGAACATTTCAACAGGGAAGAACAGCACCAGGCAAAAGCAGAGATGAGAAAGTGTATGGCAGAGGAGTTATATAAAGTGAGACTGCAAAGGTAAGCAGTAATCTGGGGCGCCTGGGTGGCTCAGGTGGTTGAGCGACTGCCTTCGGCTCAGGTCATGATCCCGGACTTCCAGGATCGAGTCCCGCATCGGGCTCCCAGCTCCTTGGGGAGTCTGCTTCTCCCTCTGACCTTCTCCTCTCTCGTGCTCTCTCTCATTCATTCTCTCGCAAATAAATAAATAAAATCTTGGAAGTAGAGATTTAAAAAAAAAAAAAAAGGTAAGCAGTAATCTGATCTCCGAGAGCTTCTTATTCAGGTTAAAAAGTTTATCTTTTTTAAGATTTTATTTACTTATTTGACAGAAACAGTGAGAGAGGGAATACAAGTAGGCAAAGTGGGAGAGAGAAAAGCAGGCTTCCAGCTGAGCAGGGAGCCCGATGCAAGGTTCAATCCCAGGCCCCTGAGATCATGACTCAAACTGAAGGCAGACGTTTTTTGTTTTTTGGTTTTTTTAAAAGATTTTTTAGTTGACAGACAGAAATCACAAGTATGCCCATTATATCAGTATTTGCGGGAAATTGTATTTTATGTTTAACGGTAGATTTTTTAAAAGATTTTATTTATTTATTTGACAGACAGAGATCACAAGTAGGCAGAGAGGCAGGCAGAGAGAAAGAAGGAAGCAGACTCCCCGCTGAGCAGAGAGCCTGATGCAGGGCTCCATCCCAGGACCCTGAGATCATGACCTGAGCCGAAGGCAGAGGCTTTAACCCACTGAGCCACCCAGGCGCCCCGAAGGCAGACGTTTAACGAATGAGCCACCCAGTGCCCCCAAAAAGTTTAAAAATTTATCTTTAGCCAATGACTAGTTGGGAAGTAAGGAGAAATGATATGACTGGGTATAATTTTACAAAGATCTCTCTGGATATATAGGGCACTTCTTTCACAAAGCGCTGGTTTCTCCAAGCCTACAGGGCCTCATAAAGTGTGCTTAGTAAAGAAAGAAGGAACAAGCTTTCTGTCAAGTGCTATCTTATGGATGAGAGGTAGGTGACCACCTTCCCCACAAGACTCACTTTGGCCTGGACAGGACTTGTAGAACAGGTCCAGCAGCCTCAATTACTGCACACTACTCCTTGTACAACTGGAGTCCCCCCAGAGATTAGGGCAGGCCTTCATTGTTTACATGTCTACCTCACCCACTAGACTTTGAGCTCTTTGAAAACAGAGAATGTCTTAATAGACTCTGAATCCCCATAGTGCTAGCAGGAGACCCAAAACAGTAGCTCTCCACACTCTGGTAATATTGGGTAAATGAATGACTGAATAAGCAAATTTACCAATAAATGCATGATCTCATATAGTTAAGGATACAGATAAGCTTCAGGGTCCATGTTCCCAAAACCCTTTTGAGAAGTAGAGTTTCCAGCTGAGGTGAGGTGGATTTCATATGCACCTGATAAAGGATTTCCCAAATAGGAACAAAAATGTTATAAGTGCCTAAAAATCCTGCTAGACTTTTGGGAGCCCCATTGAGAAGTAAGTTTTGCCTGAAAGGAGTTTGAAGGTAGATGCCAGCAAAGACCTTGTTGGGGGGGTGTGGGGAGGAGATGAGGCATCTGGCGGGATTACTCAATGGCCTCTTTAAAAGTTGAGTACATGGGGCACCTGGGTGGCTCAGTGGGTTAAAGCCTCTGCTTTAGGCTCAGGTCATGGTCCCAGGGTCCTGGGATCGAGCCCCACATCAGGCTCTCTGCTCGGTGGGGAGCCTGCTTCCTCCTCTCTCTGCCTGCCTCTCTGCCTACTTGTGATCTGTCAAATAAATAAATAAAATCTTTAAAAAAAAAAAAAAGTTGAGTACGTGCTGGATACCTGCTGATTTCTAGGACTTAAAAAGTGCTGGAATTTTAAGGCTGGAAATGTCCTGCTCAAGGTCACAAGGTAAGTAGGTGAAGTCACAAGGTAAGACCAATGAGGCATCTATATACTATTGATTCCTGTTTTCTCCTGACAAAGACACAGTAGACAAAATGAACGGTTATTCTCAGGAACAAGTTTTAAAATATGGGCTAGACTAATGAATTTGAATTTTTATTGGTAACCATAGTACTAACCCTTTTCTTCACCTTTCAGTTCTGGGGGAAAATTGTAAGACAGTTACCCAAGCAGCAGAATCAGCACTTTGCTCCCAACACACACAAATACCAAGACTTCTAAAGCAGTCTTCCAAAATACCCGCAGCAATGTTTGCTGCTGAAACATTCAAGACAGTAAGGGCCATGATAATCGTCTTTCGAAATGGAATATTGAACATAAAGTAACTGTCACTCTCCTTTCCTTGTCTGTTGCTAACTCCATAAGTTAGGGTATTCCCGGGTGGGGGAGGGGCTGCATAAGTCAAGCTCCCTCCCCTCGTATTTTTCCTCGTATCTGTGAACCCTAGAGATGATTCCCCCCGGCCTGGACAGGTGGGTTTTGGGTTTTTGTTTGTTTGTTTGTTTGTTTGTTTGTTTGTTTTTTCCAGGCTGAATGAATCGGACTCCGCTTTGCTAAGCTTCCCGATGGCCCGCCAGGATTAGCGCCAGAGGACCGCAAAGTTCGCAAGGGAGGCGGATCCCAGCCCCAGACCTGTCGGGTCTCCCGGCCCCTCCCCCGCTCCGGCCCTTCCCCGGGTTCCCCCCGGGTCCCCAGCTTCTGAGACCGCCGGCCTCTCCCGGCAGTGCACAGGGGGCCTTTGTTGGTCCGCCGAGAGCGGCCAGCCGCGCCGGGCGGCGCCCCGCCTCACCTTACCTGGTGCCCCCTCCCTCCCACCCTGCCGGGCAGCTGGGAATGAATCGGGCCAGGCCCCCACCCGCGCCGCCTCCACCCCCGCGCCCCAGCCCCGCAACCTGCGACGCAAGGGGGGCCGCGCGGGAGGCCGGCTCTCACCTTCCGCGCTGGCTCGGCTCGACTCCGCTCCTCCTCCTCCTCCACCCCGGCGGCGGCGGTCGAGCCGGGGAGTGAGCGCGCGAGTGTGCGCGAGGGGCCGCTTCACTTTCTCCCTCCCGCCGCCGCCGCCGCGGCGTACTCGGCGCCTCTCCCACCCTGCTAGTGCCGGGGAGTCCCCTTCGGACGGGGTTGGGGACGAGGGTCAGCGACGGCAAGGGGGGGCCGCAGGCAATTAGGCGACTCGAGAGAAAGGGGTGCTGTGAGGAGCGAGAATGTGAGGGGGCCTCGGGAGGCCTCTGGGGAACGAGGAGGGGAGACAGTATTCTTTGAGGAGATCTTGAGAGCGCGGGGCCTCGTGAAAGAGGGGTAGGCGTCTGAGGGGAAAGCGTTTGGGAAGTCCGACCGCAAAGCCGGTGAGGGAGACGGCGGGAAGGCGCGAAGGACGAGCACAGCGGGAGGGAGCGTTGTGGAGGAAGCCGTGAGGGGTGTCTGCTGTGCCGCCGGCACCTAGGGCTCCAGCTGCAGCCGCGGCCCCGCCGCCTCCACCGCCCGCTCTCAGCCGAGCTATTGTAAGGGGCCGGACCAGGCCCGACCGCCTCTCCCACCGGCTCCCGCCCCCTCCCTCGCAAGGCAGCAGCGCCGGCAGAGCCTGGGCCGCCCCGCCTCCCGCAGGTGGGGGGGGGTGGGGAGGGCTGCCCGACCCACGTGAGGAGGCCAACCCAGGCGTGGGGGAGGGCGAGCGCCTAGGATGACGTCATCGGCGCATGACGCCAGAGGCTGGGGAATCACCCCGCTGCCTCATGATGCCACTGCGCCCGCGTCTCTCCTCCCCCTGCACCCTCTTCGGCTGCAGACACCTTTGAGCGGCATTTCTCCGGGGAAGGTTTTGGGACGATTTCGGGGGGGCGTTAGTCGTGTGTGTAGTCTAGGGTCCAAAAAGACCGCTAACCCACTGGACTTGGGGTCCTCTTCAGGTTAAAAAGTACCACCGCATCTGCTAGCTCTCATTGCCAAGAGCTAAATTTGAAAACTACCCCATTTCCTGTGACCTCAAAGCCAGACAACTATTATATTCTTTGATTTCTTTGTGGAGAGAGGCACAAGGCGGGAGACCCAGAAATGATAATGGATGTTTGAACTATTGTGAACTGATAGAATCGGTTTCCTTTCGCATTTTTCTCCTACCACGAAGACTACCGAGACTACGTTCAACCCAAATCTTTACCCTGAGCTCAGACTATTTCTTAATACATCCTGGACAGCATCACTTGCATACCCCACTCTGTACCTCAAAGTCCCTATGTCCCGAACTGAAACAACATTAGTGACGAAGGGTCTGGAATCAGATTGCTTTGCTTCAATCCCCAGGTGCGCTAACTTTAGTGATAGGACCTTAACATTTCTAAGCCACAATTTCTGCATAATCAGTAGTATCTGTGTATCCTTAACTCCATCTCTCTATGCCTGTTTTACCATAATATAAACTACAACCTATTACCATTTCCCCCAAATTTACTACTCATGTTACCTCCTAGTCTCAGTGAATGGCCCCACACCACCCAATCCGCTAGGCTGGAAACCGGAACATAGCCCCCATTCATGCTCCCCCAACACCCTTATCAAGTCGGTCACCAACTTTAGGAGATTGTATAGAGTTTCCTAATTATTTCTCAAGCCCTTGCCCTACTGTTCACTTACTGTCACCTGGACGATTGGGGCAGCTTTTAGTCTCCAAATTCAATCCATTCTTGCTAGTAATCAGAGAAGCCTTTTAAAACCACAAATCTGATGATGCTTTCCCCTGTTTAAACACTCTGAAAGGCTTTTGTTGCTTTCAGGATGAAGTCCAAACTCGTTAACTTGGCACTGTACAACCTTGGTGCTTACATCAGCCTTTCTAGCTTCCTTTCATGCAGAATATCTTTTCTTCCAGCCACACTGAAATGCTACTTAATGTTCTTTGAAAGCACATTTCTTCATGTCTCTGAGCCCTTATATCTTTATCTCATTGGCCAACACCTTCCCATTCATTCTACAAAGCCCAGCTCAGATGTCATGTTCGTTTATTCATTCAACTAATATTTCTTAAGTTTCCTTGAGCTTTCACAATGTTGTAATCCTACAATGCTTTCATGCCTTTTGTGGCAAGTAGAACAGTCTAGTAATTTTATTTGTTTATCTAACTTCCTGAGCTCCTTGAGAGCAAGTCACATTCCTATCCATACTATCCTTATTCCCAGTATCTAGAACAGTGCCTGATACATAGTAAGAATAAATATTATGAAGATGTATTTAATAAATGCTTACATGTGCTTACTATGTGCCAGACACTGTTCTAAGCACTGCCTCCTTTAAGCCTCCAATAAACCTTGTGAGATAGACTACTGGTATCGCCCCATTTTATTGATGAGGAAACTGAGGTGGTTAATTTAACCCAAGGTCATAATCTAGCAAATTAATTCTAATTGAAACTGTTTTTCTTAGTCTCTTGTGGGTGAAATAATGGCTCCCTAAGGATGTTCACACTCTAATCCCAAGAACTTACAAATATATTACCTTCCATGACAAATGGGATTTTTTGTGGTTAAGGGTCTTGAGATGAGGTTATTCTGGACTATCTAGGGGAAATTCAATGTAATCACAAGGATACTTAAAAGTGAAAGGGGGAAGGGATGTGGAAAAAGGAGACAGAAGATGGAGGAAGAGGTAGATTCAACTATAGAAGAGGTCAGATGTGAGATGTGATTCAATGTGAGAAGCACTCTACTCACCCCTTGAATACAGAGGAAGAGAGATACCAGCTAAAGAATAAAACTCCACAAGTGGGACAAGGCAAGAAAACAGATTGTTCCTCAGAACCTCCAGAAAGAAACAGAGAGCCCTGCTGACACCTTGATTTTAGTCCAGTGACATCTATTTCAGACTTCTGAACCACAGAACTATAAAATAATGAGTGTGTATTGTTTTAAAGCACAACATTTGTGATGGTTTGTTATAGCAGCAGTAGGAAACATACAGTGTCAAATCAAGGGTGACTGGGGGTGCCTGGGTGGCTGGCTCAGTCAGTTAAGCATCTGACTTATTCTCTCTCTCAAGTAAACAAATACAATTTTAAAAATAAATAAAAATAAATAACATAAAAATCTTCCATGGAGGTCTTCTGGAGTTCATACCATGTCATGAATTGATAGGTGGATGACCTGACCCTGAAATTTCTTCTTCAAGGCTTTTTTCCCCCTCGGTTTTATGTATGTATGTATTCATTTACTTATTTATTTATTTAAGTAGGGGAGGGACAGAGAAAGAGGGAGAGAGAATCTTAACTTGGCCACACACCCAGCACAGAGCCCAATGTGGGGCTTGATCTCACCACCCTGAGATCATGACCTGAACCAAAATCAAGAGTTGGGCACTTAACCAGCTGAGCCACCCAGGCACTCCAAGGCTTTTTTTTAAATGAACTTTTTTTTTTTTTAAGTAAACTCTGTGCCCAACATGGTGCTTGAACTCACAACCCTGAGATTAAGAGTTGCATGCTCTCCCAACTGAGCAACTCTGATGCCCTTTTCTTTAAGACTTTTAAGATAGTTTATAAAATCCAGCCAAATCCTGGAAATTAAAATTAGCATTACCCCATACCATTCAAGAACTGGAGCATATATTCTCAATCAGGGCCAATATCTCCCCCCAAAGAAGTGAAAATTTGCTGGGTTTTTTTTTTTTAAGTTTTTATTTAAATTTCCAGTTAGTTAACATACAGTATAGTATTAGTTTCAGGTGTACAATCTAATAATTCAATGTGAAAACTTGTTCAAAGGGGAAAAAAATCTTAGATACTACAATGGTTTATGGCCTCCAAAGATCAATCCTGTTTGACAAAATCTTATTCCTTAGTATTTAATTTCTCTGACTAGGGATAGTTTATTTTTATCAAGATATAGCTGACATATAACATATTAGTTGTAGGTATGCAACATAATGATTTGATACATGTATATATTTGTGAAGTAATTGCTACCATGTAAGTTTAGTTAACATCCATTACCACATATTGTTACAAGTTTTTTTCTTGTAATGAGAACTTTTAAGATCTACTCTCTTAGCAACTTTCAGATGTACAAAACAGTATTGTTAACTATGGTCACCATGCTATACATTATATCATCAGGACTTGATCTTGTAACTCTAAGTCTGTATCTTTTGACCACCTTTACCCTTTTGCACACTCTCCCACCCCCTTTTCACTTAATTTTTCTCCTTAAGAGGGTGATTTTTTTTTTTTAATGTTGAGAATCCCTGTGCTAGAGATACTACAAGGTACTTCTTCCATTTGTTCTTTCAATCCACCACAGGGGAAGAGCCTGGTTGTGACAGCACAGAATATCAGGAGCTATCACCAGCCATTGAGTCCTAGTTGCCCTCTGATCAGCAGGTAATTCTGTTCTATAATTCTATCCTGAGAGTGCTCATTTTGGGGTCACTCCCGGTACCATCCACCCAAGCTTAGGTTTCCCAAAAACCAGAGCCTGAGATAAATACTTGGGTGTAGGTAGTTTATTTGGGAGATGACCCTAGGGAATAGGAATGAAATAAGGGAAAGCAAAAGCCAATGTAGAGTGTGTTACTGAGGGTCTCACTTCTGCCAGAACCTCAGAGAAGCATTCAGAATGCCTCCCAGAATAGACCACCTGAAAGACGGTTCTATCTCTTTTGGTTGATGGTTGTCCCCAGGGCTGCTAACCGCCCTGGACTCTCTGGCTGTGCTTGCGAGTCTAGCAAGTACAGATACTGGAGAAGATTCTGAGGCAGAATAAGGAAAGATGTGAGGTATACACTTGAGGTGACATGTGAGCAGCAAGAGGAGAATTGGAACCATCCACCACAATTGTGGCTGGTATCAGAGATGGGCTAAGGAAATGTGACAAGTCCCAGAGACATCTACTGACAAGCTAAGCAGGTTTCATCTATAGGTTCACATTATCAAAGCAACTTTAGAAGACAATGCCAAACCTATTTTCCAAAATGATTGAATCAATTTACATTCCCACAAGCAGTGCATGAGTGTTCCAATTATCCTGCATCCCCACCAATACTTGATGCTATCAATCCTTGTTATTTCAGTCATTCGAATGGGTGTGTAGTGATGTTGCTGTGTTATTTTAATTTGCATTCTTTTGATTACTAATGAGGTTGAAACCTGTTGATAAATTTGTTGGTCATGTGAATATCTTTTTTTGTGAAGTAACAGTTCAGGTCTTTTGCTTATTTTTTTAAGTTTATTTATTTATTTTTTAGTAATCTAAACCACTGTGGGGCTCAAACTCACCACTCCAAGATCAAGACTGACATGTTCTTCTCGCTGAGTCAGCCAGGCACCCCGTTTTGCTCAATTTTTTAAAAAAATTTATTTATTTTTTGGCTCCTGGGTGACTCAGTCAGTTAAGCATCTGCCTTTGGCTCGGGTCATGATCCTGGAGTCCTGGGATCAAGCCCCACATCGGGCTCCCTGGGTGGGTGGGGGGGGGGGTGTGCCTGCTTCTTCCTCTCCCTCTGCCTGCCACTCCCCCTGCTTGTGCTCTCCCTGTCAAATAAATAAATAAAATCTTGGAAAATAAATAAAATCTTGGAAAATAAAGATTTTATTTGTTTTGAGAGAGAGAGAGACAAAGAGCACACAAGTGGAGAGAGAGGTAGATGGAAAGCAAGAGAATCCCAAGCCAACTCCCTCCTGAGAGCAGAGCCTGACATTAGGACCATAGGATTCAATCTCACAACCTCAAGATCATGACCTGAGCTGATATGTGAGTCAGATACTTAACTGACTGAGTCACCCAGGCACCCCCCCCCTATTTTGCTCAATTTTTAAATCAACTTTATCGAGGTATAACTTACATGTAATAAAAATACACTTATTTTCAGTGTTTACCTTGATGAGTTATGACAAATGTATATCCCTTATTACCACCACCACACCCTTTCTGATCCAGGAAATTTCCTTGTGCCCCATTTTAGTCAATCCCTACACTCATGACAATCAGTGTTCTGCTTACTATTACTATAAATTAATTTTTGCTTATTCTAGAATTTCACATAAATGGAATCATACAGTATGTACTTTTTTGTGCTGGTTTTTAATTCAGCATAATGGTTTTGAGATCATCCATACTGTTTCCTGTGTCAGCCGGTATTTTATTTTTATTGCTGAGTATGGATATACTATGATCTGTTTATCTATTCAACTGTTGATGGACATTTCAAGTTTGGGGCTATTATAAATAAAGCTACTAGGATCATTCATATACAAATCTTTGTGTGGATATGTGTTTTCATTTCTCTCAGGTGTGAAATGGATGGGTTGCAGGGTAAGCATATATTTAACTCTATAAGACTTGTTAAACTGTTGCATGCTTGGTTGGCTCCGTCAGAAGAACATTCAACTCTTGATCTTGGGGTCATGAGTTTAAGCCTGAAGTTGGGTGTAGAGATTACTTAGATGTAAATAAATGAAGAATTGCTTGACTGTTCTCCAAAATAGTTGTACCATTCAGTGTCCATTTAACATGTCCCCATCATTCTCTGAGCACTTCTTTGGTTTTTGGTCCAAGATGTTCTAGGTTCTTCTTGTACTGTCTTTGACCCCAAACCTTCAAATCAGGCTTTTCTCCAAAGAATTCTGATTCCTTTCATTGAAAAATTGTTTTTAGAAACCAAGATCTAAGCACTAGATGAGGTCATTTACTATGGACTGTCACTGTTCCTTGATGCTCTCAGTGTATATAAGACACCAAGCAGGGGTGCCTGGCTGGCTCCACCAGTAGAGCATGAGACTCTTGATCCTGGGGTTTTGAGTTCAAGCCCCGTGTTAGGTGTAGTAATTACTTAAAAATAAAATGTTTTTTTAAAAAAGACTCCAAGGAGACTCACTCTCACTCTCCTTCTGGCCTTTAAAAACCAGAGCCTGAGATAAATACTTGGGTGTAGGTAGTTTATTTGGGAGGTGACCCTAGGAAATAGGAATGAAATTCTGGGAAACCAGAAAATAGGTTTGGCATACCACATGTGTTCTACAGTAAAAGGAAAGGAATTCTGCCAACACCTTGAGGGGACTTGGAAGCCTCTGATAATAAGGGAACCCACCAACACAATGTGAGACCCTGAGCAAAGGAACTATCTAAGTCATTTTCAGTCACTGTGTGAGAGGTGGCAGCTCCACCCGCAAGTCCGTCTGGCAGTGTTGTTCTGGTAGTGATTCCAGCCTACAACTCAATTCTCCTAACTTTGCAACAACCTCATGTCTCTTTAAATCTTCTTCTGCTTAGAATAGCTAGAGTTCATTTCTGTTTCCTTCACCTAAAGCTTAACAGATATACCCTCCTTTGCTTGAGCTAGCTTAAAAGGCTTCCTCTTTCTTGTGGCACAGTGACTCTGGTCTAAGATAACAATGCAGATGTGAAGAGTTGGCTGTTACCACAAAGGGCGGGAAACTGAGGAGTTCAGTGAGGCAGAGTGAGGGCCAATTAATTCAACCAACGTATTCTTCTCATCCTCTGCCCTGTGTCAGGCCCTAGAAATAGAGATAGGTCATGAACACTCTTGCCCTCAAAGAGCTCCAAAGCTAGTTGGGAAGACAAATATATTTATGAGCAAATCACAATATAACACTTTATGACCCGTAAAAGGATTTAATTAAATATAATAGTGGGAGCCCAGAGAAGACAGCAATAATTCTGCCTCCCCAGAGGTATTAGGAGAGTACATTTGAGGTGGGTCTTCTAGGATGAGTTAGCTTAAAAAGAAGGAAGAGAAAAGGATCTATTACCCACAAGTCTTGTTGGACTCAGAGTGAGTCAGTCACTTTGAAGGCATCTAACCCTCAGGACATGGCCAGAGCTAGGTATTGTTATCTCCTTTTTACAAATCAGGAAGCTGGGCTCAGTGAGGTTAATAATTTGACAATGTCCCAACAATCAGATGTAAAGGAAACAGGATCATAGGATCCATTCTAGATGGTATAAGCATAAAAACACTTACCTCAGGGTGTGAAAATACTTGAGGAATCATTGGGAGCGCTCAAAGTAAAGACTCCAGGCTGGGCTTTCAGGAGTGACTCCCCAAGTCCTACTGGTGGGAACAACAGGGCAGCTGTGACCTGAGCACACTAGGAAAGCCTCTCTTGAGGCTGCTGGCTCCAGAACGCTGCCCTCTCCACGGCAGTTCACACCAGCATAAATGGGTATCCTGTTCCTCTCCCCGCTTAACCCAGTTCCAAACTCAGGTCCTGCAAAGGTACATCTGATTTGTGGACACTAGCTGGAAACAAGTCTGGAACAAGGGATTTGTTTTTCCCACCTCCAGTACGGGGAGACATACCAGAACGCAGCTGGACTGGATACTGAGTGAGCCAATTCACCATTTTTGCCACATTCAGTTTAATAGGCTTACGAATATTCACTCAACAAACACTAAAATGATGGATTAAGCCTATCATGTGTGGAAATGGACACTCTCATACACTACTGGTGGAAGAGTAAGGTACTTTGGCAGCATCTAATAATATTAAAAGCGTGTATCCACTCAGAGCCAGCAATACTACTCTTAAGAATCCTACCAAGAGGGGCACCTGGGTGGCTCAGTGGGTTAAAGCCTCTGCCTTTAGCTCAGGTCATGGTCCCGGGGTCCTGGGATCGAGCCCCGCATCGGGCTCTCTGCTCAGCATGGAGCCTGCTTCCTCCTCTCTCTGCCTGCCTCTCTGCTTGTGATCTCTGTCTGTCAAATAAATAAATAAATAATCTTAAAAAAAAAAAAAAAAAAAGGAATCCTACCAAGAAAAAAATAACACAAATACATGATGTTCAAGAATGTGCACTATACATGTGGCTACATCAATCTGGAAACAACCTAAATATCCATCAATATTTGACTAATTAAATAAGTAAATGATACATCCACACAACAGACTACCATGCAGGTATTAAAAGTAATTAAATGGATCTCTTTATACATTGGCCTGAAAAGATGTCCTTCATATGTTGTTGAGTGCAAAATGACCAAAAAAAAAAAAAAAAAAAAAAGTGACTTGTAACTACTGTAGTTTATATAACATAATCTCATTTTTTTGTTTTTAAAAATGGAGGTAGCAGATATGTCAGTATAAGCATAGGAAAAATTGTTGCTAGTGTTTACTCTCAGGGATTGGAAGGGTAAAGGTAGGGGACTTTCATATTCTTTACATAATTTTTAAAAGCCAGGTATTATGGGTAAGATTTTCTTTTCTTGGTTGTAATTTTCAGTATTTTTAGAAAAAAAAATATATATTTATGGTGTGTGTGTGTGTGTGTGTCTTTTAAACCATTTTTAAGGATATACATTTTTAAACCAGAAATTAAGATAAGAAGTGAACCGAGTGGTTTAAACCCAGAATGAGTCTCAGTGGCCACTGAACAGGCTCTCCAATAGGCAGGGTAGAAATGTTCATGCTCAGACCCAGCTCAGACCTTGCTCTTCCACCCCCAGAACAGAGTCAAGCAGGGTCAAACTGACCCTTCCTGGGGGTGGAAGAGCAAGCCATGGGGTGGGAACTGTGTGAATATCTGCAAGTCCAGGGAGGGGAAGGTATGCCCAGACTCTTATCTCTTCATACAGCTGAGTCTGCCTTGAGGGCCTACTGTGGGCCAGGCATAGTGTTAGGCACTAGAATTATGAAAATAAATTATATAACCATTGTTCTCAAAATGTTTATTGTCCAATGAACAATAATATCAATGAAAATTCATATCTGCAATCATAACTTTTTTGCAGTTCTAGGTAGCCCTGAAAAATTGAAACACTTCTCTTCTTCCCACTTGATTCTCTCAACAGCTCTGTGAGGGAGCCAGGGCACAAGTCATGTCTCCATTTTACAGAAGAGGAAACCAAGGTTCAGAGGGTAAGTGACTCAGTCCAAGTGCGTATGCCAACTGCATTTTACCAATTATTTTCATGATCATTAATTCATTCACTGGGGGCACAGCTGGGCCTAGGGGAGGGGCCGGAGGGGAGTAGTGGTAGGCTCAGGTCCTGCGTGTGCTGCATTCTATCCTGTGATACATTCCATTCAGCTGCTTGACTCAAGAATTCCATCCAACTCAGCAACATGTCGGGGCCAGTACTGTTCTGTTCCAAAGGATGAGGTTGTTCAGTACATCAGTATGGGGAGAACAAAAGGATCTCTACCTTGCTCTGTCCTCTTAGATCTACTGTCCTGTGTTATTTTGCATCATCTGATTTTGCACTAGGGTTCACAATCTTGTATGCAAATGTTTTTTTCACTAGAATATTAATTTCCATAATGGCAAGAATGCATAATTCTTATATATCTTCTAAGAGTATGTCTCTCCTATTTTTTACTGTTACCTTTAATGAGGAATACAACTAACATATTAATAGAAACAAGTTTCATGCAACAGTATATATCCTTAGCCTGTGCAATGTACCCGATATTTTCCATTATATTCTATATAATTTTGCTTTTTACTAGTCTCTTAAATGCAATATAGTATCCTGAATTGGATCCTGGATTAGAAAAAGCACGTGAGTAGAAAAACAGATACAATCTAAATAAAAGCTGTAGTTTAGTTAATATTGTACCAATGTTAATCTCTTAGTTTTAGCTCATGTACAATGGCTACATGTAATGTGAACATTATGGGAAGCTTGAATGAAAAATATGCAGGAACTTCCCGAAATATTTTTGCAGTTTATCTGTAAATCTGAAATTATCCAAAAGAAAAAGTTTACTAAAAAAAACCCAAATGCAGGGGGAATAAGGTGGCAAAATGGATGAAGGGGGTCAAAGGTAGAAACTTCCAGTTATAAAATAAAGAAGTCAAAGGATGTAAGATGCAGTATAAGGATTATACTGTTATACTATATAATAACTATATTATATAATTAATAATACTATATTATATATTTGAAAGTTGCTAAGAGAGTAAATCTTAAAAGTCCTCATCACATGAAAAAAAGAAATTTTTGTAACTATGTATGGTGATGGGTGTTAACTAGACTTATTGTGGTGATCATTGTACCATATACACAAATATTGAATCATTATGTTGTACACCTGAAAATAATATAATGTTATATACATCAACTATACCTCAATGAAAAATAAATAAATAAAACTTCATAAACGTGGAGGGGAAAGGCCCCAAATCTTCTAGTCTTAACCACTAAAACTGATTTCATGACCTGCTAATGGGTTGCAAATCATATTTTGAGTGTTGTAGGTGTTTGCTGTCTTTTTGAATAATGGGGATAAGAGTGGCTGTGGGGATCCATGGAAGCCCCTTATTCCTCCCTCTCTGACTCCCACCTCCCCAGAAGGGCTGCAGCTAACCTCTCTCCCTGCCCTTGGCCTTCTCTGCCTTATCTTACTCTCCTCTTTGTCTATATGGCCTGTGTTTAAAGGGATCTCCTTACCTGAATCATCTGTGGGCCTTCAAAGAGATACATGGTTCATTATTTGTTAAATGGATGTCTCAAGGAATAGCTGTGTTTCAGAACCCTTGCTCCTGAATTCTTCTGCCTGTTCGAATTGTAGGAGATATTTGTTTATGTATAGAAATCTAATACAAAGTCTTTTCTGAAAGCCTTATGTGAAATAAAGTTTCCCAAAGCTGGCAGAAAGTCTTTCTTAACAAAAACCTTCATTACTAGCTTGGAGACTTCCAAGTCACAAAGGAAGAACAGCTTCTGTGAAAAAGGCTTAAAATGTTTATACCCATTCACTACTTAAAAAAAAAAAAAAAAAAGGATGGGGCACCTGGGTGGCTCAGTGGGTTAAGCCTCTGCCTTTGGCTCAGATCATGATCTCAGGGTCTTGGGATCGAGCCCTGCATTGGGCTCTCTGCTCGGCAGGAAAGCTGCTTCCCCCCACCCCACCTGCCTCTCTGGCTACTTGTGATCTCTGTCTGCCAAATAAATAAATAAAAATCTTAAAAAAAAAAAAAAAAAGAAAGAAAGAAAGAAAAAGAAAAAGATTTTAAAAATGGAGGAAAATAAGGGACGCCTGGGTGGCTCAGTTGGTTAAGCAGCTGCCTTCGGCTCAGGTCATGATCCTAGCGTCCTGGGATCGAGTCCCACATCGGGCTCCTTGCTCGGCAGGGAGCCTGCTTCTCCCTCTGCCTCTGCCTGCCACTCTGCCTGTGCTCGCTCTCTCTCCCTCTCTCTCTGACAAATAAATAAATAAAATCTTTAAAAAAAAATGGAGGAAAATAAAAAATGAAATTCTTAAAGATCACTTTTAAACCCACCATAAGTAACCACTGTACATTGTAATACATAACCCCTTTTATAGCTATACACATGTAAGTACACATAATATTTTTTAAATAAATGGTCATATTATTCATAGCATTTTAGAGGCATCTTTCCATCTTCTTGGCCTTCCTCCACCCTAGATGGATTGAGTTTTAGTTATCTCTTTACTACAGTTTGTATCTGAATGAGCTTTTTACATGTCTGTCTGTCCTAACAATCAGGGAGCTCCTTGATGTCAGGGATCATTCCCAAAGCAAGTTTTGCTGAATGGCTGTGAGGAGGGATGGAGGGATGGAGGGATGGACCGCAAAATGACTGATGCAGGGAAAGAGACAGTCTCCTGACTTAGAGAGCGTCCTTAGCCTTTTGGCCCTGCAGCTTCAGCCTCAACTATGTTGCCATGGGAGAGTCACTGGTAGAGAGCATATGGATGATGTCAGGCACCCATCACTGGGGCTACAAAAAGAACTCAAATGCCTGTTATCTCCATGGGGAAACACCCTAAATCCCACAGATATTTGTGCATAGTCCTGGATTCTGGCCCCTTGTTCACTGGAGAGGCAGCACATCTGCTCAGGCATCTTGAAAACCCAGATCATAGTCTCAGTTCTGCATCAGGAGACCCAGATTTCAATCTCAGTCCTGTGACACATTTACTATGCATGGCCTGGGACAAGCTATTCCCCTGCTGCAGGTCTCAGTTTTCTCAATGGGCAACACAGGGATTCCATTAGATGGTTTCTAATTTTCCTTTCAGCACTCACCCTTGATGGCCTCATGATGTACTTACTCTTCATCTCACTCAGAGAAGAGGCAGGATAGTGGCAGTGAACATTGCCCACCTTTCCTAAACCGTGCTCACTGCTATTAACTCACCAAGTGCCCTTGGACAAATCTGTTTACTTCCCAAGACCTCAGAGTCCTTGTCTGGAGAGTGAAGATTGGGCCAGCTCTTACACGCTATGAATTTATGTCCACAATGCACCCTTTGGAAGCCGTCTAATCCAAAGAGAGTATTTTGCTTAAAGATGAGTATTTGGAATATCTGAGAACATAATAAGATTGCATTAGCTGATGTGCTCTGTGTTCTCAGAGACCACCATCTTACACTGAAATAGATGTTTCAGCTTTTACCCAAATCACTCTGATTTGAGGCATAGCCGTTCCCAAACTCACTGCAAAGTTTACCACCACATCACACTGATTTACAGAGCTGCCAGAAAATAAGGAAATGGCAAACATCAATGTTGCAATTCTAAATTCTCAGACGCTTGAGAGCTTTTCACCTTTTATTCACAAAATGACACAATTTAGAGTTCTCAAAAGGCTGTAACTCACTGTCCGTATTACTCTAACACCAGGTTTGAGGCTTTTTTTCCATTAGAAAAACCATAGTCATTACACTAAGTGTAATGGATATTATTAGCCACTGATAGGAAATTTCAATAAAGAGCAAGAATTTAGGAAAGCATTTTTTCTCATATAGCAAAGGAGAGATATATCTATATCTATATATACATGTCTCTCTCAGGAAGAAGGCAAAAATGAAACACACTACAATGTTCACAGTACATGAAAATATGTGAACTATCTTTAGCCATATAGAAATGCAAGTTAAAACCATGATGAAATATACTATATACTTTTTAGAATGTAAAATACTAAAAAGACTGAACATACCAAGTGTTGACAAGAATTTTGAAGAGATGGGACTCACACACTAACGAATGGTAATGTAAAATGTATGCTAAATTGGAAAACAGTTTCTTATAAAACAGTTTGTAAGTGTCTTTAAAAGTTAAATACATACAAGGTATCTTGGTGGCTCAGTCAGCTAAGCATCTGCCTTCGGCTCAGGTCATGATCTCAGGGTCCTGGGATCAAGCCCTGCATCAGGCTCCCTGCTCAGGGAGCAGTTGGCTCCTCTCTCTGCCCCTCCCCGCGCGCGCGCTCTCTCTCTCTCTCTCTCACATAAATAATCTTTGAAAAAAAAGTTAAATAAATACCTACCTACCATATGAGCTTATCATTCTAACCGTAGATACTTACTAGAGAGAAAGCATATGAAAGCATATATCCATAGAAAGTCTTCTACATAAATATTCATAGCAGCTTTACTTGTAATAGTCAAAAACTGGAGGCAAATTTTGGGGACTGAAGGGTATCTTGTTTAGGGCAATGACTCCACAGCTGTAGACATATGTCAAAACTTATCAAATTGTTCATCAACAAGTGAATGGATAGACAAATTGAGGTGTATCCAGCCAATGGAATACTACTCAGCAATAAAAAAATGAATGTACAATTAATGATTCTCAGCATAATTACGCTGAAATTTGTCTGAAAGAAGCCAGACAAAAAAGAATACACAGTATATGATTCCATTGATAGAAAATTCTAGAAAATGAGAACTAATCTATAATGACAGAAAGATGGTTGCCTGAAATGGGAAAAAGAATGGGAAGGAGCAATTACAAAAGGCATGGAAAACTTAGGGGGTGATGGATATGTTTATGATCCTGAATGTGCAATGGCTATATATAGCCGTTATGTATGTATATATACATATATATATGTGTGTGTATGTGTGTGTGTGTATATATATAGCTGTTATGTATGTATATATACATACATGAAGTCTACAACCTGCAGAAAAAGGGAAATAATAAAGATTAGGGCAGAAATAAATGATACAGAAAATAAAAACAAAAAACAAAAAACCCAGTAGAACAGATCAATGAATCTAGGAGTTGGTTCTTTGGAAAAAATTGATAAAATCAATAAACCCCTAGCCAGATTTATCAAAAAGAAAAGAGAAAGCACCCAAATAAATAAAATCACAAATGTGAGAGGAGAGATAACCACCAACACCACAGAAATACAAACAGTTATAAGAAAATATTATGAAAAATTATATGCCAAAAATTTAGACAAAATGGAAGAAATGAATAAAATCCTAGAAACATATAAACTACCAAAACCAAAACAGAAAGAAATAGAAAACTTGAGCAGACTGATAACTAGCAAAGAAATGGAATCAGTAATCAAAAATCTCCCAAGAAACAAAAGTCTATGGCCAGCTGGCTTCCCAGGAGAATTTTACCAAACATTTAAAGAAGAGTTAATGCCTATTCTTTTTTTGTCTTCCGAGATTGTATTTAAATTCAAGTTTGCTAACATATACTGTAGTATTGGTTTCAGGAGCAGAATTCAGTAACTCGTCACTTCAGTAACTCATCACTTGTATACAACACCCAGTACTCTTCACAAGTGCCCTCCCTAATGCCCATGCCCCATTTATCTCATCCCCCCCATCCACCTCCTCTCCTATTCTTCTTAAACTATTCCAAATAATAGAAATGAAAGGAAAACTTCCAAATTAATTCTGAGAGGCCAATATTACCCCGATATCAAAACCAGAAGAAGACTCCACTAAAAAAGAACAATGGTGCCTGGGTGGCTCAGTTGGTTAACAGTCTGCCTTTGGCTCAGGTCATGATCTCAGGGTCCTAGGATCCTGAGTCCAGGATCAGGCTCAGCAGGGCCTGAGCATCTCCCTCTCCCTGTGCCCCTCCCCTGCTCCTGTTCTCTCTCTCTCTCTCTCTCTCTCTCTCTCTCGCTTGCTCTCACTCTCAAATAAATAAAATCTTTTTAAACAAGAGAGTTGATCACAGCTTTGTAATAAAGCTTGAAGTGAGGCATTGTGATGCTCCCAGCTTTGGTTTTCTTTTTCAACATTCCCCTGGTAATTTGGAGTCTTTTCTGGTTCCATACAAATTTTAGAATTTTATTCCAGCTCTGTGAAAAATGCTGATGGTATTTTGATAAGGATTGCATTGAATGTGTAGATTGCTTTCACTCATAGTGGAACATAAGGAATAGTGCAGAGGACAAGAGGGGTCAGCAGTGGGGAGGGGGGTGGGGGAGAACTGAATGGGAAGAAATCAGAGAGGGAGACAAATCATATGAGACTCTTAACTCCGGGAAGCAAACTGAGGGCTGTGGAAACAGAGGTGGTAGGGGGATAGGGTAACTAAGTGATGGGTATTAAGGAGGGCATGTGATGTGATGAGCACTAGGTGTTATACTGAACTGATGAATCATTGAACATTATATCAAAAGCCAATGATGTACTATATCTTGGCTAATTGAATTTAAATAAAGTATATAAATAAAGTCCAAAAATAAATAAAATAAAAAATAAAAATAAAAAGGAGAGAGAATGACAAGCCAATATCTCTGATGAACATGGATGCAACAAAATACTAGCAAATCGAATCCAACACCACATGAAAAGAATCATTCACCACAATCAAGTGGGATTTATTCCTGGGCTGTAAACAAAGTACAACATCCATTCATGACAAAAATCCTCAACAAAGTAGGGTTAGAGGGAACATATCTCAACATAATAAAAGACATATACAAAACAACCTACAGCTAAGATCATCCTCAATGTGAACAAATTGAGAGCTTTTCCTCTAACATCAAGAATAAGACTAGGAAGTCCATTCTCACCACTGTTATTTAACATAGTTTTGGAAGTGCTAGCTTCAGCAATCAGACAACAAAAAGAAAGAAAAGGCATCTAAATTGGCAAGGAAGAAGTCAAACTTTCATTATTTGCAGATGACATGATAGAAAATCCAAAAGACTTGACCAAAACATAGCTAGAACTGAAACACATTTCAGTAAAGTTGCAGGGTACAAAATCAATGTACATTTCTATTGCATTTCTATACACCAATAATGAAACAGCAGAAGGAGAAATCAAGGAATCAATCCCATTTACAACTGCACCAAAATTCATAAGATACCTAAGAATAATCTAAACAAAGAGGTAAAAGTTCTGTGCTTTGAAAACTATAGAACACTTATGAAAGAAATTGAAGAAGACACAAAGAAATGGAAAAACATTCCATGCTCATAGATTGGAAGAACAAATGCTTTTAAATGTCTATATTGCCCAAAGCAATCTACATATTTAATGCAATCCTTATTAAAATACTGCCAGCATTTTTCACAGAGCTAGAACAAACAATCTTAAAATTTGTATGGAACCACTAAAGTCCCTGAATAGCCAAAGCAATCCTGAAAAAGAAAACCACACCTGGAGGCTCTAGACTTCAAATAGTATTACAAGCAGTAGTGACAAAGACAGTGCAATACTGGCACAAAAACAGACATACAGATCAATGGAACAGAATAGAATACCACAAAATGGACCCACAACTATATGGTAAACTAATCTTTTAAAAAGATTTTTAAGATTTATTTATTTATTTTAGAAAGAGAGAGAGAGCATGAATGGGGGGGGAGGGGCAAAAGGAGGAAGAGAGAGAGAATCTCAAGCGGACTCTCCACAGAGCATAGAGCCCGACTCAGGGCTCAATCCCAAGACTCTGAGATCATGACCTGAGCCAAAATCAAAAGCCAGCCACTTAACTGACTGAACCATACAGGTGCCCCAAGTTAATCTTTGACAAAGCAGGAAAGAATATCCAATGAAAAAAAGACAATATCTTCAACAAACGTTGGGAAAACTGGACAAAAACATGCAGAAGAATGAAACTGGACTGCTTCCTTACGCCAAACACAAAAACAAATTCAAAATGGATTAAAGAATTGAAAAATGTGGGGCACCTGGGTGGCGCAGTTACGTTTTGGCTCAAGTCATAATCTTAGGGTCCTGGGATTGAGATCACATTGGGCTCCACACTCTCTCCCTCTCTCTCTGCCCCCACCTCCTCTCTCTCTCTCTCTCTCTCTCTCTCTCTCAAATAAATAAATCTTTTGTTAAAAAAACGAAAGGAAGGAAGGAAGAATTAATTTTAAAATGTTGGACCTGAAATCATAAAAACCTTAGAGGAGAACACAGACAGTAACCTATTTGACATCAGCCACAGAAAACTTAGTAGACATGTCTCCTGAGGCAAGGGAAACAAAAACAAAAATAAACTATTGGACCTCATCAAAATAAAGAACGTCTTCACAGTGAAGGAAACAATCAACAAAACTAAAAACTTACAGAATGGGAGAAGATATTTGCAAATGACATATCTGATAAAGGATTAATGTCCAAAATAAATAAAGAGTTTAAAAAACTGAACACCCCCAAAATGAATAATCCAAGAAAACAATGGGCAGAAGACATGAAGAGACATTTTTCCAAAGAAGACATACAGATGGCCAAAAGATGAAAAGATGCCCAGTATCATTGATCATCAGGGAAATACAAATCAAAACTACAGTGAGATATCACCTCACACCAGTCAGAATGGGAAAAATTAACAACATAGGAAACAACAGATGTTGGCAAGGATGTGGAAAAAAGGGAACCCTCTTACACTGTTTGTGGGAATGCAAACTGGTGCAGTCACTCTAGGAAACAGTATGGAAGTTCCTCAAAAAGTTAAAAGTAGAGCTACCCTATGGATCTACCAACTGCATTACTAGGTATTTACCCAAAGCATACAAAACTACAGATTTGAAAGGATACATGCAACCCATATTTATTTTTTTTAATATTTTATTTATTTATTTGACAGAGAGAGATCCCAAGTAGGCAGAGAGAGAGGAAGAAGCAGGCTCCCCGCTGAGCAGAGAGCCCAATGTGGGGCTCGATCCCAGGACCCCAGCCAGGATCACGACCTGAGCCGAAGGCAGAGGCTTTAACCCACTGAGCCACCCAGGCGCCCCACACCCCATATTTATAGCAACATTATTTATAATAGCCAAATTATGGAAACAGCCTAAAGGTTCATTGACTGATAAATGGATAAAGAAGAGGTGAGATATAGACATGGATAAAGAAGAGGTGATATATAGATATACAGAGATAGCAATATAAAGGAATATTACTCAGCCATCAAAAGGGATGAAATCTTGCCATATTCAAGGACATGGATGGAACTCAAAGGTATTATGCTAAGTGAAATAAGCCAGTCAAAGGAAGACAAATACCATATGATTTCACTCATATGTGGAATTTAAAAAACAAATGAATGAGGTGGGGGTGGGAGGCGGGAAGAGAGGTAAACCAGGAAACAGACTCTTAACTATAGAGAACAAACTGAGGGTTCCTGGAGGGAAGGGGGGCAGGGGGGGATGGGCTAGATGGGTGATGTGAGTTAAGAAGGGCAGTTGTTATGATAAGCACTGAGTGGTGTATATAAGTGTTAAATCACTGATTTCTACTCCTGAAACTAACATTGGTATGTTAACTAGCTGGACTTTAAATTAAAACTTGGGGAGGGAAATAAATAAATAAGTTCACTTCAAATAATAAACTATAAATAAAATTATAAACTATTAAATATAATTGTTAATATAATGTACATATACTTTATTTATCATATATTTATACTGCAGAAATATCAAGATCATAAATATATAAATAAAACATGATATACGTAATGAATACTAAGTTTAAAGTAAACTGAGTTTATTTTATTATTAACTTTGATTTTAAAACAAAAAAGACAAAAGAAATAAAAACTCAACCATTTTCAGTGCTAATCAGTGAGGAAAACACAATAGTTTATTTTATATATTTTTGTGGAGGGGCCACTCTACAGGGCAACTGGTCCTGGGTCCATACTCCTTCCTAAAACTTTGAGTTGATATGTGCCACCAACACACACACACACACACAGAGCACTGGACCTTCTGGCATTTTTGGATTCCACAGAAAGAATGGTCGCATCCTAGTTCGTCTTGCCATCTTGACTTTCTCTTGCACTCACCTGGCAAACCCACTATCCCGCATCAGCCAACATATCCAGCCTCTGCTTCTACACCTGGCTCTGGGAGTGTCTGCAAGGACTCTGGACACGTGTGTGAAAGAGAATAAGCTCTGCCCTGAATGAGGGAAAGAAGTTTGCTCCCTTGGAAAAACTATTTGTAACCACTTCATGAAATTGAAAACCTTTGAACACAGGTTCCTATAATAAAGGTGAATATATGTAACTCAGATTCAGCTCGGGACCCTCCTCCTCCAAAGGACTGAGATAAAATTGACTTGGACTCCTCTTGTCTCCAATTCCGTATCTTATAGAAATCCAAAGCCCTCCTCAAGATGGCAGTTCTTTTCAAAAGATGTTCTGTTTCCATAGCCACCTGGCCTCCAGACTGCTGGCTTCATACTCCTTCCTCTGCTCAGTAGTGTATGGATTCGGATGCAAACCTCTTCCATTTCAACTCCAACTGTCTGGCATCATCTGGTATACTGCAACTCAGTTCTTATCAGAAGCACCCAGATCATTGGTGGACCCCACAGGTTTAAGGACACAGTCTCCACCAAGACTATAGCAAGTGTGGTCCCAAGCCACCTATAATTTTGACCAACCAGCTACAAATGCAGAGGGTTCTCACAAACCCATTTAGGTTCTATAATTCACAAGAATGACTCACAGAACTGAGGGTAGCACTATTCTTACAATTATAGTTTTGTTTTGTTTTATAATTATAGTTTTATTATAGGGCAATAAATCAGACCAGCCAAATAAAGAGATACACAAGGTGAGGTCTGGGTGGGTTCTGAACACACAGCTTCTGTACCTTCTCCCCATGGAATGAAAGCACCTCATCTTCCCAAACAGATGTGTTCACCAACGAGGAACCTCTGCTGAGTTTTGGTGTCCAGAATTGTATTGGAGTTTCATTGTTTAGGCATGACTGGTTAAATAAGAACCATGTGACTGAACTCAGTCTCCAACCCCTCTCCCTTCCCTGGAGGCTGGGCTGACTCAAAGTCCCAACCTTCTAATCAGAGGATGGTCTGGCTGGTGACTAGTCTTCATCCTCCATCCAGCGTCCCACCATAAGTCCCTTCGCTAGCATAAACTCAGGAGTGATCCAAGGGACTCATGAATAATAAAGACACTTTTATCACTCAGGAAATTCCAAGGGTTTTAGAAACTTCATGCCAGAAACCTGGAAATTACTTTTCAGAACTTCCAAATGACACAAGCAGGGGGGACCCCACCCTATTCCAGTGATTCAAGCAAGTGACCAAGCCCAGATAATCCACACATTCCATCTCCCTGGCCAGACAGCCATTCAGCAACAGACTTATGGGAATTCTTGGTGAGTGAAGGACTGTTGCCCTTCGGGATCACTGAGCAGGTAGAAAGAGAGGTCAGCCTAGCAATGATGGTGCCCACCTTTGCCACCACATGAGCCTGCTTGAGAATGAATCACAACAAAAGAAAACAAAATCAAGAGATGGAGAAAGAGTTCAAATATAGATGACAAAGTTTGAGCCCCTGAATCCAACTGTGTCTAAATAGATACCTGGGTTTTTTCTTAAGCCATACAGAGTTAAATTTCTCAGTTGAGTCCATTTGCAATTGCAACTGTGCTGAGCAATACCTTGTTTCTACCTCTCCCTTTTCACAAACAATAAAATAAATTCCTCTCTTTGCTTCATGTAAAGCAGTTTCCCCTCTCAGAGCCAGGCATCTGCTGATATCTGTGCCTGCTGGGCCTCTCCAGGTGTTTCCACAAAGACAGTTTCCTCCATATGAGATGTATTGGTGCTAACCATTAAGATAAACATTTCTTTCACTTTGTTACAAAACTATGTATGTAATCACAACTGTACTGTATGTACAGTGTTTTATTATGCTTTTTAAAATTTTCAGTCAACAGATAATTATTTTAAAAGTATATGCTAGTCATAGACTAGGTACCTAATATTCTTGAGATTTTTCCTGTGTTATTAAAAAAAGACTTTGGGGCACCTGGGTGGCTCAGTGGGTTAAGCCTCTGCCTTCCGCTCGAGTCATGACCTCAGGGTCCTGGGATCAAGCCCCACATCGGGCTCTTTGCTCAGCAGGGAGCCTGCTTCCCCCTCTCTCTCTGCCTGCTGCTCTGCCTACTTGTGATCTCTCTCCCTGTGTCAAATAAGTAAATAAGATAAAATAAAATAAAAAGACCTTGCAAGTGTCATTTATTTTTAACCAGCACAGAATATACAGTCATACAGATAGGGATTTTTTTTTTTTTTTTAGGGCTTCTTTTTTTTCTTCTTAGCAGTTTTAGCTTCACAGCAAGATTAAGGGAAAGATACAGAAGTTTCCCATACACTCCCAGCCCCCTTAGAGATAGTTTTAAAACTAAGCCTTTATTGTAAAACATTTACCTTGTTTCAAATTTTATGAATAATGGTAGACACATAATGCCACCTAAATCTGTCATCATTTCCTTAGGATAGATTCTCAGAAGTAGCATTTCCGGAAGAACTTCATATTTTACTACCCCCACCCCCCCCAAAAAAAACAGAAAAGAATTTACCAGTCCCTGCTGTAGTACTCTGTCCCTCCTGATCCCCCATAGCCTGGAGAGATGTGGTCTAAAATGTATCCAGATACCAAAAGAATCACCCTCCTTCGGGGGGAGGGGGGTTGCTTCCTGCTCCCTCTGAGTGTCCCTCCTCAGCTGTCCTTCCAGGCCACTCACTGACCAGCAGCTGCCCCGTCCACTGTGCGGGCAAGCAGCCTGTCAACCTCAGAGATCTCTGGAGGCACAATACACATATTGTTTGCAGGGATTGCTTGAAAAAGAATGTCCTTGAAGGCAAGCCTGAGAGATACCAACACAAGACAACCCTAACCCATTTTTCATTTCTTAAGGCTTTTTTTCCCCTACTTTTCAAAGTTTTCTTTAATGAGCATGTGTGACTTATAATGGAAAATGAATTAATTTATTGAGAAAAACAGCAACAAAGAGAGTTTCTCCAATTTGGTGTGGGGCTGGAGATAATCTTCTGGTTCCTGGAAAAGCAGCTGTAGTTATCTGGTTTGGCAACGCCTCCCACAAATCCCTGGCTGACTCAGAAAAACACATATGCGAGTTAGTCACCCAAAGGACAGGCTGATTCCCGTGGGGGCCACCACAAAGGGCAGTTGGTGACTGTCTTCAGACCTGAAAGAGGGTTCTACACTGTGACGTGTGAAACTATGGGGTGGGTCTAAAGCTGGTCTGTGCAAGCCTCCAAAACACGGATTTTTTACTCACTGCCAGAACTCTCTAGCTGTCAGAGTTGTCCCAAGATAAAACCAGCTGTCCAAGAGGTGGTGACCTCTCCATCCCATGAAGTGTTAGAGCACACGCTAGAAGCCAGCTGTCCTAGGTGGGATGGCACAGAGACAAGTGCAAGGCCGGACAGTGGTCCTCAAACTTTTTGGTCCTTTACAATCTTAAAAATTATTGAGAACCCTAAAGAACAGTGTCCATACAGACCATATCTATCAATATTTACCATATTAGAAATTAAAACTGAGAAATTTTAAAATATTAATTTATTTTAAAATAATCTTTGTTCATTATCCTCAAGAGCATATTTTTATTAAAAATATTTTCTCAAAAACATCTAGTGAAAAGAACAGCATCGCTTATATTTTTATTATCTCTTTACTCTCTAGAGTAATAGAACACAGACTCCTATCTGCTTCTATATTTTATTTTATTTTTTTTTATTTTTTTTTTAATATTTATTTATTTGTCAGAGAGAGAGGGAGAGAGAGCGAGTGAGCACAGGCAGACAGAGTGGCAGGCAGAGGCAGAGGGAGAAGCAGACTCCCTGCCGAGCAAGGAGCCCGATGTGGGACTCGATCCCAGGACGCTGGGATCATGACCTGAGCCGAAGGCAGCTGCTTAACCAACTGAGCCACCCAGGCGTCCC
>PISX010012935.1:0-58716 GCA_004024625.1 Mellivora capensis
GGAAGAAGTTTCCACAGTATATTTTCTCATTGCTATGCAACCCCTGCAGATACGATTACAGACTTAATTTGAAAGGAAGAGTTATAGTACTTTGGAGATATTTCTTCAGAAATTATGAGTCAGTCGCAGCAGATAAGAACAGAATCTTTCTCAGCAGGCAATCAGGACCCATAGTTCCCGTCTAAGCTGATCCTCTGATGACTTCATATAAACAGATGAAGAGGTGTGAACAGTGATACATGGAGAAAACTAAATTTTTTCTATTTAAGCTTATTCTTGTCTAGTAAAGAAATACTAAAAAAGAATGATTTTATTTTTTCAAGATTTTATTTGCGAGAGAGAGAGAAAGAAAGAGAGCACATAAGTAGGGGGGAGCTGTAGAGGAAGAGGGAGAAGCAGACTCCCCAGTGAGCAGGGAGCCCGATGACATGGGGCTCCATCGGATCACAACCTGAGCCAAAGGCAGACGCTCAACCGGCTGAGCCACCCAGGTGCCCCTAAACAGAATGATTGTTTTTTAAAAAATGAAGTATATTGACATGAGGTTTGCATGGCACTCCAAAATATTAGATTTAATTTAATAAATGCTGAAAGGAGTCACTTCCCTTCCCAGGAGTCCCACCATAGTTATATTAAGACGTAGGTTATACTGTAATGTAGAAGTCATCCCACATGGCTGAAGAAGTAAGAGTTTTATTTACCAAACTTTTCAGTCAGCTATGGCCCTTGAGCAGGAGACAGGAACCCACCTTAGGATCTTCTTTCGGGTTGGGGCTCTTTTATTGAACACTCAAATACCAGTTTTAAAACACAGCAGTTTGAAAGAATGCTAACAAAAAATAAAAGGTATGTTTGTCTCAAAAAACTGAGCATAAGAAATCTAAAAAAAAAAAGGGGGGGACACCTGGGTGGCTCAGTCGGTTAAGCGGCTGCCTTCGTCCCACATCGGGCTCCTTGCTCAGCAGGGAGCCTGCTTCTCCCTCTGCCTCTGCCTGCCACTCTGTCTGCCTGTGCTCCCTCTCTCTCTCTCTGACAAATAAATTAATTAAAAAAAAAAAAAAAGGTGGGGGGCACCTAGGTGGCTCAGTCAGTTAAGTGCGCTACTCTTGATTTTACCTCAGGTCATGATCTCAGGGTTGTAAGACTGAGCCCCAAGTTGGGCTCTACCCTGGGCGTGGAGCCGGCTTAAGGTTTTCTCTCCCTCTCTAAAAAATAAAATAAAATAAATTTTTTTCTCTAAACTTTCATGCTGGTAGAATATTATAAATGGAAAAAAATTGAAAGCATTTCAAACTCGACTGGAACATAAGAATAGAAAACTAAAAAGCTTAAAAAAAGGGGGGGGCTTAAAAGTAATATTCAATGAAATTAGCAATTAAAACCCATTTTACGTTGCCCCTGGATCTCAATCTCCTTGCTGGCAAAGTCAGTCCAGACTAAATGCCGAACTGAGATTAAATGGAAATCTTTAAAAGCCACAGAGATGTGAGGGTAAGTGGCCTGTGCACTGGTCGGGGCAGGGGTTGGGGGGGGGGCGGTTTCCCAACCATTCCCTTTGCCCAGTCTCCTGATTAACATATGTGGAGTGATTCAAGTGTCTTTAAAGGTTTGGTGGGGTTTTCTGTTTCTGTTTTTGTTTTCGTCATCCAAACACTCCAGAAGGCAGTTTCTGAATTCTGATATTTAGTTTAGCTTTTCCTAGCTTCACTTGAGCCTTCCCTGTTGCTGATCCCTGTTCACACACATACAGAGCCTCAGAGTCAATGGAAACCCAATGTGAGCACACGGATTGGGCTGTAAATGGGCCAGCATCTGAGAAACAGCTAGGGCTTTCAGGCTGTCGTTCAAACACAAATTGAAAACTTTCAATCCTCGTCCTCAGCAGCAGGGCATAAGCAGTGACAAGAATCCCCACCTACGCTGTGCTGGGCCTCTGTATGCGTTCTCCTTTAATCTCCCAGCACCCTGTGGGGCAGGTCCTGTACACGTCCTCACTTGGATACAGAGGACACAGAATCCACAATGAGAAGTAGCTCCTTCTAAGAGCAGCAGAGCAGAATTCTAACCCAAGCCTTTTCTTTCAAAACCTGGTCTCTTTCTGGCTTATGTGTTCCCTTCCCTGAACACAGTATGCAGCAACACACAGATGGAAGCAAGCCCTTTGAGAATTCCAACAGCATCAGGAGACCCTAAGACAATGTCCCTCCTACACTGGCTATAGCAAAAAGGCCTCACTGTTTTGGTACAATTTCTACCAGGCTAGGATCTCCCTTCCCAGTAGGTCAAATCTGGAAATCATAAAGAATAACCTTAAACAGAATTATGCACAAATGGCAAAACAGGACCAGATAGTCAAGATGAACGTTGCTGTAATTAACAGCCTAACAGGGTGACGTTATAATGGGGGGGGGGGGTGTGTGTAATATCTGTACTTATTTATCTGTCCTTAACCAGAAAGGAAGAATAATTTATAAATGGGAGTAAAAACAGAACAGTAAAGAATAGATGAGTAGGAGTTCACAAGAGAGTTTAGACATTTATAAATGCTAAATTATTACATACACACCACTTTCTTGAACACTTTAAGCTTTTTTACCATCATTAGATAACTGATTTTGCTTGAATGACTTTAATAATCACTAGTGAGAAATACTTTAAACATAAGAAGGACCATGTTTGGTACCAAAAGCTTCCAAAAGCTTTTCTGTATTTGCAAAAACTGTACCTACAGACAAGCCTTAGCTACCTTCTTTAGCCCCCGTATCTTCAGACAGAACCTGAACATTCAGCTGCTCTTCAAATTAAGGTTAAATTTAGGGGCACCTGGGTGGCTCAGTGGGTTAAAGCCTCTGCCTTCAGCTCAGGTCATGATCTCAGAGTCCTGGGATGGAGCCCCACATCGGGCTCTCTGCTCAGCGGGGAGCCTGCTTCCCCCTCTCTCTATGCCTGCCTCTCTGACTACTTGTGATCTCTGTCAAATAAATAAATAAAATCTTAAAAAAAAAAATTAAGGTTAAATTTTCACAATTGGTAGAAAGTAGAAACTTGAGCCAACCAACTGCTAGAGGCTACGAAAAGCTAACAAGCAGTCGGAGTTATTCTTTTCTCAATGTAGAATGAGCTGACAGACTATACTGAGCTGTTTTTGTCCCCCCACCCCCTACCCCCACCCTGAGATGTCCTTTCCCTGAATTTCCACTAGCACACAACCAAACCCTTCAAAGACAAGCAGTCCCTTAAAATTAATTTTAATCTTTTCCTAATCCAAAACATCTTAAGGTAGGAAAAAAAAAAGCAATTTTTCTAAACAGAAACATATTTCCATTTGTCTCCAAGTAGATTCTAAATTCTAATCAGATTTGGTCCAAATGCCACTTAATGACTACATATTCCAACCCAGATAACAAGACATGCTGCTAACTTACCATTTGGTGACAAATGCCTCTTTATTCCAGTGCCCCCCCCCCCCCACTGGCAGTATTATTAGCAATGAAGAGTGTAACTTAGAGGCAGACTTTGTCAAAGGCTGAAGCAAAGCAGGGTAAATTTTCGTCCAAGTTTCTCTCATTGTCTACAAAATCTTTCACATTAATTATCATGATCTCTTAAAGCTGAATAACGTATATTCTACAGGAAGATTTTCTAAGTATGTTGTTAATGAATTTTTTCCCTCCACAAACATATATTTAAATGAATGAATGAAGTTGAAAGAGGTACTGAATCAATGTCTGCTCCAGGAAGGCAGGAGCCCATGTCTTGTTCAGCAAGGGTCTCCCCGGCCTGCGCAGCACAAGGCCCTGCTCACCAAATATTCACTGAAAATGAAAGACAGACCCTCGCCTTCAAGGGAGTTCATAATCCTTGAAGTGTGAGGCCCTATTCTAGGCTCTGCAGACGGAGCAGTAAGCAAAACCAATCTCGTGTCCTCATGGCACTTATGCTGGGAGTGGGGGGAGAGATGAAAAGGAGAGATGGGGGGACAAACGGAAGCCACATGGCAGTTACAGGGGTGCTAGAGGGGGGAAAGCTGTAATACGGAGAAAGGGAGTTTTTCTAGATTGGGCGGCCTTAGGACTTGAAAGACTTTCAGAGGAGACTGATTTAAATGAAAAGAGGGAATTAGTCGTGGTACAAGTATTTTAGGTGAAAAGTATTCTTAACAAAGAGAACTAATATGTAGGCAAGTAATAATAAGACAATTTGCAACCATGATCATGAGGAATGTTGGCTGGGCTTGCTAGCCATGTCCCAGAACTACACTTCTTCCTGGGCACCCAGCAAGACCACATGTGTCGCTGCCCCTGCAATTTGGGGTGGCCTTGTGACTGGTCTTTATCAGCAGAAAGTCAAAGGCACGGTCTGTCACTCCTGATGCACGGCTTTCAGAAGCAGGCATGTCTACCCCGGTCTCTTTTTTTCTCGCTTCCACATAAAGTAAAGCACAATGAGGTCAGCAGAGCCACACAGTAGGGGCCTGGGTCCCTGAACCCTGCAGGGGAGGGGGGAGGGCAGCTGTCCACTGACCAAGCATCCAGCAAGGCAGGAACAAAACGCTCTCCATTTTCACATCCCTAGAGCCTGGCACAACTCCTGGCTAACAGGAGGTACTCAGTATTAACTGAATATTAATTGAATAGATGCTACCAAAATAGTGAAGAAAGCTATTAGGTCTGTTAAAAGGTAATCAAGGAAATGAATTAGCAAGCCTTTATAAGAACAGAGTGAGTGGCTCAAAGGGATGGTAGGGGAGGGGTTGATATTGCTGGCAGAGGAAAGAACATGAGCAAAGAGAGGAATATTAGAGTAGAAAGACAGGATCCAAAAAAGTGTCCACACTTGCATACCTTTCATTCAGTAAATGTTTATTAAGTAACTACTATGTGCTGGGCACCACTGATGGTATCAAGGCACAAAGCCTAGAAAGTCCAGGCCCTGCTCGAACTGAAGTTCAGAATGCAAAGAGGACATAAAAAGGAGAGTGCTAACTCCACTGGGGATCATGACCCTGTTCCTGAGTACTGAAATTCCAGCAGACATGGTCCAGGCAGATTAGCCATGAGTGGGAATCCCAGAGGAAGGGAGTGAGCAAAGGCTTAAATAGCTTAACGTTCTGGAGAGGAAGCTCCAGGAGGGCAAGGACTTGGTTTCATTCATTGCTGAATCTTCAGGGCCTGGAATAGAGCAATGCCCGAAGATTTGGAGTGGGGGGAGAGGATAAGGTTAGAAAAAAGGCCACAGTGGAGGCAGGAAAGAGAAAGAAGGAACCCGACAGCCCTGATGGGGACAACATCAGATTTCCATTGTACAAGAGCACTCTAGTTGAAAGGTGCGTGAAGGAGTGTGCGCCCAGAGAAGGGGCACCTTAAGAGATGTGTGCAAGATGACAGGAGACCAACAATGAAATAAGAGGGGAGTGGGGGTAAATCACGGGACTCAGGAACTACATGGGGAGGACTCAGAGGCTTATGACTTTACGTATCTAGAAAGCAGAGTCTAAGAAGGCTCCTAAATACAAAGAAAAGCAGGTTTGGAGAAAACAACAGTAATCCAATTTTGCATATGTTACACTGGGGATGCGTGAGGGTTCTCCAGGAGGAGATGTCCGAAAGGCAGTTGGACACACAGGTATGATGCTCCAGAAAAAGTTCTGGTCTATAGTCAAAATTGGAAGAACGAGCAGCATTCAGGTGACAGCCAATGTCACAGGAATAGAGGAAGTTGCCCCAACAGGGCCACCATGTTGTGCACTGCACACATCCCAGAGCTCCAGGGCTCGGGATCACAGCAGTTAGATACAACCACTACAGCATTTCTCTAGCAAATAACTGCAATGCATCCACAGGAGAGGGCATCTTTTTCCTTTTTCTTAAAGATTTTATATGCTTTTTTTGACAGAGAGAGAGCACAAGCAGACAGTATAGCCGGCAGAGGGAGAGAGAAGCAGACTCTAAACCAAATTAGGAGCCCCATACGGGGCTCGATCCCAGGACCCAGCTGAAGGCAGATGCTCAACCAACTGAGCCACCCAGGCACGCAAAGGCATCTTTTTCTGATTCCTCAAAGTCATGGTACAGATGGGCAACAGGTTTGCCCCAAATGCTCCTTCAGAACAAGCAGAGGCGAGAGGAAGGAAAGAGAAGAGGCACATGAGGGAGAAAAGGGACAAAACAAATCTTTCTGTTTAGGCATCATTTCAAAGCTCATCTATAGATATCTTCTATATCCTCTAGAGTAAAGGTCACAACAGTTTTATCAACCCCTCCATCTTTCCAGGTCTCAACAAGTCCACTGCTACAGGGAATACCAGGACCTTCCAGCAAACAGTCCTCCCCCTGATGGAAGGGGGCCTGCCCTCCATCAGCCTCACACTCCAGGGCCCCATCCTCTCTGTAAAATGCTGCCAGGGAGGACGGAAACACCCCGACACCTACACACTCCCCTGGACACAGCCAACAGTCCTCCCCAGGCCTCCAAGCCTTAGAAGACTAGGAGAAACATCACTTCAGGACATTTTCAAATGGCTTCTTCAAACCCAGAAACACACATAAAAACTGAACCCCATAATAGCACGGGATGCTGAGCTTCTGCCTCAAGCTGCAGCATGTCAACCCGGTGGTTCTGAAACAGGGCTCACTGCACTTCTCCCCCAGAGGACATATGATGGTGTGAGGGGACATTTCTGGTGGTCACAACAGGGGGAAGGGGAGTTCCGCCGGCATTCAGGGGGTAGAGGCCGGGGAAGCTGCTGAACACCTTCCAGGACACAGGACAGCCCCGTTACAGAGCATGAGCCAGCGTCAAGAAGAATCTGCTGGTGTCAAGGCTGAGGAAAACTAGTATCAAACTAGCAGCTTTTTGAGGCTTAGGACCAATAAGTACTTCTTGCCCCCAAGCAGATGCTCAAAAATGTTTATGACAAAATTTAAAGGAAGACCGTTATCACGCCATATTGAAGCAACGGGCAATAATTTCACTTGTTTTTGTTTCCTTCTGTGATCACTGCCTCCCTTCTAAGAGGCTTCTCAAACAGCCAAAAAGTCAATAAGAAGTGTTAGAAGCCGGAGGCGCCTGGGTGGCTCAGTGGGTTGAGGGACGGACTCTTGATTTCAGCTCAGGTATATGATCTCGTGGTTTGGAGATCAGGCGGCATTGGCCTTGTGCTCAGTGCAGGGTCTGCTCCACCACCACCCCCACCATGCCCCGTGTGTTCTCTCAAATAAATAAAATCTTTTTAAAAAGTATCTTGGGGCGCCTGGGTGGAAAGCCTCTGCCTTCGGCTCAGGTCATGATCTCAGGGTCATGGGATCAAGCCCGGCATCAGGCTCTCTGCTCAGCGGGGAGCCTGCTTCCCCCTCTCTCTCTGCCTGCTTCTCTGCCTACTTGTGATCTCTGTCAAATAAATGAATAAAATCTTAAAAAAAAAAAAAGTGGCTTAAATGCTTTTTGAGAAAGCAAATACTAGCATTTCTATCAAATCCTTCATTTCTGCCCCCCCAATAAAATCTTTGAAAAGAATTATCCCCTCCTTTGTAAAATTTCATTATTATTTTCCAAGAGTCACACATATAAGAATAATAATGGTCTCCTATGAAACACACAAATGCCTCTTGACCATTGTTCTCCATATTGAGAAATGCAATCCTGGCAGTTTAGATTAATGAAAAAACCCAAACAGAATAAGACAAAAGCAGAAGCTAAATAGAGGTCATCTAAGTTAATCTCACTCTGAGTCCTTTTATCCATTACTAATTACCACTTCTCACACCTAACCTCAAAAGCCAGCCATTCATTTTTTTTCTCAACTAAAGGAGAGTAAAAAACATTCACACGTTTTGCAAAGGGGCATCTGACTGAACTTCCACCGTTTTGCTCAGATCTGGACACTAAAATTGACTGTGTTCCTAATTTTTAATTTCCATTGTAACCAGATGAGAAAGCACAGAAGTGTTTTCTTTTAAAACCCCTAGACAAACATGTTCCTGCCCTTCCTGGAAAGGGAGACAGGGAATGGCTATCCCCAACCAACACCCTTCAGTAACTGAAGCCTTTGTGTCCCCCAATGGTAAGACAATGGCTCCCTTAAGCGTCAGATGCTCTGGGACTGCCACAACCGCTGAATGCATTTTCATGGAACATAAATCACTTTCCCACTACCCGCCACTTGCAAACCTGCTTCTCATGAACCTTGGACCCTGCACAATATGGCTCATCATGTCCTCTGTCACAGCTAGGAACAAGGGACTGTTTGCATAAATAGATAAAGGGCATGTTTCCTTTTGACTCTTGGGTTTTTTCCTCCCCTTGGGCAATGAATTTTTTTTTTTTTTAATTAAAATCACAGGAACAACCAATTCCCACATGCCAACTAAATTTAAAAAATACTTCCATATTTGCGTGTTTCTAATGACTGTCGAGCATTTTAATAGGATTTTAGAAACACAGTTATCTGATCATTTCCTGATATAATCTCCATGTGGATCAGTTCTCTTGCTCTTATACTTTTTGCATGAGAACTTGTCCGCAACTTTTTGTCCCACTTTGGGGGTCTTTGAAGATGGAGGAGGAGAAAGACACAGTATACACTTCATATACTGGTTGAGGAATTTTCCCCATGTGTGCATTTCCTAAACTCACTTGATCCTCTCGGAAGGGAGCTATTGAAAAGTACCAGTTACATACTATTGTTGAGGGGACAACATTCAAATATACCTCTAACCCCACTGCTCTGTGCTACATTCAGGTGCTTTAAGGTAGGAAAGTTACACACTTCTTACAGGAGTTGAAGATGCCTGCTTTTCTGCAGCCCTTACGGTAAGCAGCTGAGGAGCCCAGGGGCTTTCTGAAAGTCACACAAGCCCCATCTCTGCTGAGTAAATCACAGCTGCGAACAGTCAGCCTGGCTGCTTGTGTTCTCTCCTTTTCCACCCGCCCAGAAGACACGCCTCACCTGCGCACCCAACTCAGACATGAACAGATGCTGTAGTTAAGTGGTCTCATCACCAAAAAAACCAACGCTTCTGTGAGCCAGGTCGTGCCAGAGACTCTCTAGAAGTGAACTCATGAGGTCATGTAACACAAGCTTGGATAAAAAGCCAAGTGAGCAATTTAGAAGCCGATGGGAGACACAAGGGAAAGTCCTCTGGCTGTAGTGAGAAGAGAAAGAAATAGGCAGAGAGCATCACGGACATGTTTGGATGGGAATGAGAGGAGAGGTGGGGCAACAGCTGTCTGCGAGGTCTGTTTTAGGGAAACAGTGGAAAAAGTCTCCCTTCCTCTGGCTCCCGAGATTATGAGTGCTCCCAATCCAGCCTAATAATTCTAAACTCTTTCGAGGGTCAGGAAAAGCAAGTGACATTGGGCAGAACTGAAGCAGAACAAGAGTTATGTATGTGCTGATTGTGCTGAAAACAAAGTGAAGCCCAGCATTTTTCTGGAAGGCGCTGGAAATCAGTCTTTGACTTGGCATGTAAAACCTTGAGGGGAAAAAGCATCTGCCTAAACAAGTCTCATAGGGGGAAAAAAAAAAATCTATTAATGAAAAGACCTCTACATCAGAAAAAAGATGGCAGTGGGGATGTATGCTGACAATCTTGAGAATAATGCCAAAGGCCAGAGCCAAAACATGTGATTCCAACGTCAAGGCCAGTGCCCAGCTGGAGCAGCCATGGGAAAGAAAGATACCATACAATGGAGAAGCTGAGGGCCAGCGCCAAATGAAGTGGGTGACAGATTGGTGCAAAGGCGCCACAAGCAGCAGGCTTGTTTCCTCCTGCCCGTGGATGTGAGCTGTAAGAGGCTTTTACCCTGTTAGCCTGGATGCCAGGGAGCCAGGCAGGCAGCAGAGACCCAGCCCTGCTGGGATATCGGTCACAGCCAGCACGGCAGGGAAAACACGACCCCAACAGAGATGCTGGCCTTTGGAACAGGTGGGTGCGGGGCCCGGGGCAGAGGCAGAGCCCAGGGGACAGGAGATTCAAAATCCAACACAGCACATCCCCCAGGCCACCAAATGTGCAAACGTGCCTTGGCCAGGAGAGGAGGAATCAAACACTATGGCCAAATGTCGCAGAAACAGCTGTGTCGTGGCCAAAGAGGCCAAGTGTGGGGAGCCCGGCACGAGGTCTTCAAGAGGGTGCAGGCTCCTGAGTGCGGCGGAGACAAAGCTGGGGATGGGGGGGGTCTCTCTGGCCAATGCTCGCAAAGGAGCACTAGATAAATGACTGTAGAGCAGGCTTCACTAGCCTCCTCCTGCCCCCATGTGAAAATCCATCAACCAGAACTGACCTGAATTTCTTGCAACCTGTTAGGCCAGGCAGGATGTAGAAGGATGAAATACCCTCTCTGCCCTCAAGGGGCTTACTGTTACCCAAGCTGAATGGTTTTTTCCAAACTGTATAGCCTTTCATAGTGGATAGTCAAAAATCAATTAAATGGGTCAAAATCAGCACATTTTAAATTTATTTATCTATTTGAGAGAGCACAAGAGAAAGCAGAGAGCACAAGTGGGGAGAAGGGGGGAACAGAGAGGCAGAAGGAGAGGAAGAGGCAGGCTTCCCAAGGAGCAGGGAACCCGATTGGGGACTCAATCTCAGGATCCTGGGATCATGACCTGAGCTGAAGGCAGTTGCTTAACTGACTGAGCCACCCAGGCGTCCCAACTCAGGTTTGTTGTTTTGTTTTTAAAGATTTTTTTATTTGACAGAGAGAGAGAGATCACAAGCAGGCAGAGAGGCAGGCAGAGAGAGAGGGGGAACCAGGCTCCCTGCCAAGCAGAGAGCCTGATGCAGGCCTCGATCCCAGGACCCTGAGACAATGACCTGAGTCAAAGGCAGAAGCTTAACCCACTGAGCCACCCAGGCACCCCAAATCAGCATTGTTTTTAACACACACAGAGATAGGAGAAAAAGTTCTTATGGAACTTCTGATCAAACATGTATATTCCTTACTGTGGGTCCAAGTAAAAATAAGTCTGAAAGTTGCTGGTTTATTGAGGAAAACAGGAACACGCTACCATCTACAAAGAACTTTCACACATGCTATTTTATGGAATCATCAAGAAATACCATGAGATAATAGTCATCATTATGCCCATTTTTCCAGCAACTCAGAGAGGTTAACTGACTTGTTCAAAGCCACACAGTACAGCCTGAATATAACCCCAGATGGGTCTGACTGCGGTACATCCTTGAGTACCATGGGAGTTCAGGGACACTGACGAGCAGAGAGGGCTGCTGGGGAAAAGGAGAGAGGAGAGGAGGTACAACCTGAAAGGGGCCTGGAAAGGTAGGCAGCTCTTGGCTGGGATGAAAGGGCAGACATGCAGAAATGAGCTGGGCTACTCTGGCGGTGAGTGGAGAATCCAGAGTGATGTAGCAGAGAGCACTGGAGGCTGAGAGCTAATTAAAGGTGGACAGACCCGGAGGCAGCCTTTAACTCAGACCGGAGACTTTGGGCACAAACACTAACCTCTTGGGACTTTACTCTCCTCATCTGTAAGATGGGAATAATAACAGTATCTACTTCAAAGCAGACCAAGCGAAATAATTCAAGCAAAGAAAGTGCTTGTGCTCCACATGGGATAGCTTACAAGAAGTCACCTCACCCATGCACAATCCTGCACCAATAAATACATGAAAACCCATCGTCTTATTTGGCCCTGATGACAATCCTTAAGATAGACCAGACACCATTTTAGGGCTCAGTAAAACCCAGCAGAGACCAAAGAGGACTTAACACTGGGGCTTTTGCTCTGGGCTACTTACTCGACAGGACACAGATAGAAAGTGAGGCTGGAGAGCCCAGGCAGGCTGACCTTGAAGACTAGGCAGAAGAAAGAGGACCTTGAAAAGGACCTTGGAGACTAGGCAGAGAAATTTAGACTTCCATCAGTTAAGAGTCAGGGAGCATAAAAGGTTTCTGAAGAAAAGAGCTCTGGGGTGGGGAGGCAGTGGAGTGGGGGTGAACGAACAGTAGGGCTCTGAAATTGGGAAAATCATACTGTGATCAGCAATAAATTTTTCAAGTCAAGATGTGCAAAGGCATCCCAGAGAAACTGCTCTAAGACTTACAAAATTGAAAGTGTTGACTCTAGGGGCAAGGATGTCTGTCAGATGGGGCCTGGGGAGACCTGAGAGTAGAAAAAAGCTGCGATTTTAAGAAAGCCATGGTGGGCTGGCCACAGAGTGCAGCAGGGAGAAGGGAGCTGCAGGCAACAAACATCCCTGGCTCTCCTGGCAAGGTCAGCCCTGCTGTGGGGCAGGAGGAAGGCAGCCTACATCAGTTCCCTTCGGGTGTTCCCGGCTGGCAAGCGTCCTGATGGCAAAAATGGACGCCTTGGACTTAACCTGGTGCCATTTGACACTGAACTTCTCTTTGTTTTTATTCCACACGGGCCAACTAAGCATCTGATAATGATTTGGCTCTCCAGTCCCGCCTGGCTACAGGAAGAGATGTGCGCTGGTTGTTCCCACACCAGAATTCCAGGCCATGAAATGGAAATAGAAACAGTCCCATTCTCAGTGGAAGGCAGGAGCCTGGCAATCTGATTTTCTATCTGCACTTCCTGAACCCAGCCAACGTGACACAGACATGCATCGCTGTGCTCCCCCCAATCCGTGGCTGAACCTACACAGCTGAGCTCCTCCAGGAACCAAGGATGTCCCCTGGAATCCGCTGCTCTCTCAAATCTCCAGGAACACCCACTTTGCCATCTGCAAGGGGACTGGGAAAGCAAGGGGGACTCCTGTCAGCAAAGGCAAAGCTCGCTTAAACGCCACAGAGGTTAGGGAACCAAAAAAGAGAAACCAGCCAAGAGGCAAGACGAATGCGGAAGAGGGGGAATAAAAAAAAAAAAGGGAAATGACTAGAGAAACATAAAGGGGACAAAAAGATGCAAAGAGGACTGAGATTTTCGATTTCGGGGACTCCCCATCTCTACAACACAGGGAAGAGGTTTGCAGAACCTGATTTTGGCTTAAGATGTTCATCTGAGATGACAGAGTAACTACTGGCAAGCCGCTGACTGGGACCAGCAAGGTATTCATTACACTGCCAGGCACCTTGTTCTCTTCACACAGTTTACTAGAGCATGGACAGTACGCCAGGCACTCCACCAATCTCTGTCTCAGAGCACTTAGTCTAGTGGGGCAGGTTAATTTGCTCTTTTAGTAAACAGAGGTGGTACAATGGGGGTGCGCACAGAGGACAATGGGGACATCTAAATTAATGAACACCATGGGGGAGAAAACCAAACTTTTTCAGTCAAAAGAGCTAAATCATTTTTAACGAGAAGAAGCAATGCTATTTTTTTATCTTGTTGATTTTGAATCAAGTATCAACTCGTATCTGTCTTTTTTTTTTTTAAAGATTTTATTTGTCAGAGAGAGAACATGAACAGGAGGAGCGGCAGGTAGAGGGAGAAGCAGACTCCCCACTGAGCAGGGAGCCTGATGGGGGCTCGATCCCAGGACCCTGAGGTCATGACCTAAGCCAAAGGCAGTCACTTAACTGACTGAGCCACCCAGGTGCCCCACTTTGTTTCATTCTCTAAGTGGTGAAAATAAATAGCAAGAGGACTAGAAAATGTGCTCTTTGCTGAGAGACTGCAGCAACATGTGTAGAAAACTCCCAATAATAAAATAAAGGCAGATGCCAGATCTATGACAGCCCATGAAAAGGCAAACATCTACTTTTCAGGCCAAATACCAAACCCTTACGTAACGCATTGCCTACCTACGTAAAGACCACACACTCATCTAGTTTCATCATCTGGTACAGAATTCCCAAACTGTAACTCATATTAATTTAATTTTCCACTCACTGAGAATTTAAGAGATCACAAAATCTCAGAGCTGATAAGGCAAAATTAGAAAGCAAGACAATTCCAGGATACTTTTAACTTGCAACCCAAAAGACTTTCCAGAGGAGTAATAATCTCAAGTGTATAAGCCAAAGAAAATGTTTTAGGGCCACTCAAAATTAGAAATCTTGGAAAGACAGAGGATATTCCTCAATTACCACAACAGGGTCAACGGAGGTACACTGGAAAACACAGAGCCAAGAGCATGAATGACAGACATAAAAGAAATGCAGAGGTATCAAAAGCAGAGACAGACAGCCTTGGTTAGAGCTCACACCTCCTGCCTACATTTTTTCTCCCTCATCCCTACCCTCCACCCTTGCCCGAGTATAATATACTAGCTGTGTCTGCAGAAGCATAAGACTGAAAAACTGGGGGAAAACACTTCCATTACACCTTGCACAGAATAGGTCTTCAAAACTGCGTCTGTCCCTGGTAGACTGCTCTTACAGAGAGGTTTTTGGTTGTTCCACTAGCCAGCACTGAGGAACATTATAGAAAGCTGCCCTAAAAATTCTTATTTACTTTTAGGACTTTACTAGGTTCTAGGACTTCTCTAAGCAATAGTATGTATTTGGTAACATAAGGCTGTGTTTCCTTTTTTGCACTGGCTGATAGGAGGCCCTCAGAAAACATCTGCAGCTCACGATCAGAAGTTCAACTGCCTACCACTGTAAAAGCATTGCTTTTTTTTTTTTAAACATATAATGTATTTAAAATATTTAAAGCATATAATGTATTATTTGTTTCAGGGATACAGGTCTGTGATTCATCAGTCTTACACTATTCACAGCACTCCCCATAGCACACACCCTCCCCAATGTCCATCACCCTGCCACCCTCCCCTCCCACCCTCACCCCTCAACAACCCTCAGTTTGTTTCCTGAGATTAGAGTCTCTTACGGTTTGTCTCCCTCTCTGGTTTCATCTTATTTCATTTTTCCCTCATAAAAGCAATACTTTTATCCCTTATTTTCCCTTCACACATTCTCCTCGTTAGAAATAAACAAAGACCAAAAAAGTATAATGTTAATAACAAATATTAAGTGTTTATTAGATATTCCAATGCCACAGCCTATCTATATATTCTCTACCTTGCATTATGACTCCTTAAGCCATGTGTTTTTTAATATATATTAAATTGTATATATTTAAGTATATGAAATTTTGGTTTGGGAAAAATTAGGGTGCGAAGAGATGGACAGATGGATGAGGAAACTGATAGATGGGCAGAGAAAAAAAGCAACATCTCATTTCTGTGGAGGCTTTTCAACCTTATCCTGGAGAAGGGGCACGGACAATGGCAAATGGCTGGAGATACGCTAGGTGGGACTTGGCTACTCTGGGCTGCCGACCAGAGACCCCCACATGAAAGCAATTTTAGCTATGGTCTGCGATAAAGCAGCACCACAAAAACTAAAATTCCCCCACTGAAGACAGGCAAGAATCCGCTGGAGCAGCTTGTTTGTACCCCTAATCTGCCTGTGGATAAGCATACAGAAATCCCAAATGCAAATCTAGCCCTTTATAGGGTCGAAAGGAAAAAACACATGGATGAAGAAACACAATATAGTGTCTGAACCAGCTGAGAGCCAGGGTAACTTAGCAGAGGGAGGGACACTGAGGGAAAGGGACACAGTGAGAGAAATACAGCCAGGGAAGGCGGGACACGGACAGAGGGAGAGGGTTTGAGGAAGCACGGACATGACGCCGACTTTCCCCTTGTTCACCCTTGACCGGTTCAAAGCATTTCATCTGCCTCTGCATTTCCTCCTCTCTACCCCTCTAAGTCCATAACCGTCTTCCCACAGAACCAAGCGAAACTGGCTAGTACATACAAGTACCTGGGTGATGGCTATCAGTACCGAAGGCCCAAGAATCAGGCCTCCCAGGGCCTACAGCCAACCACAATGGCCCGAACCCCAGGTAGTAGGAGTTTCTGCAGCTCACTCGGAGCCCACCTGCCCACTTTCCCCAGCCCAGCAAATTCCAGCAGGCTACATCACCTGGATTTCAAACCAGAGACATAGGATAAAGGAACAAATTAGAAGTGAAGAGAGGGGCTGGCCCTGGGCTACAGGGACAAAGTGAGAGCCAACAGCTGAGGACACATCACATCCTGAAGGGCATGGGAAGAAATGGACCCACTCTGTGGCTACAACAGAGGGGAGGCAGCGGGTGGGCCGATGTGACAGGTGGGCACAGGGCTGCCAGGGGTGGGGGTGGGGGGAAGACAGTGTCTGCAAGGGGCCGGCAAGCTCCCGGGAGCACCAAGAACGGTCACACACAAGAAGGCTTCCCAAAGAGTGGAGCAGCTATTTTTCAAGTTTATAATGTCAGTATAATTAAAACATTAATATAAGTACTATTACACTTCCAAAAATTGTATAATAACATTCCATTCTATCAGATAAACAAAAATATATGCACTATAATGATGGATAGGTGTCATTCTACATTTGTCCAAACCCACAGAAAAGACAAGACCGAGTGAACCCTAAGGTAAACTACAGACTCTGGGCATCACAACGTGTCCGTGTAGGTTCGTCCCTGCCATTCTGGGGAGTAATGTTGATATGGGGGAGGTCATGTGTGTGTGAGCGCAGGGGTACATGCAAAATCTCCATACCAGCCTCTCAATTTTACCGTAAACCTAACACGGCTCCAAATAAAGTAAAATAAAATCTTTGAAAGTAAGAAATTTTAAAAAATTAAAATACATCTATCGTGTGAGGTTTGGGAAATTTGACAACAGAAAAGAGGTCCTTGTACTTAAAAAGGTTAGGAACTAGGGCACCTGGGTGGCTCAGTCATTCAGCGTCTGCCTTCAGCTCAGGTCATGATCCCAGACCTGGGATCGAGCCCCACATCGGGCTCCCTGCTCAGTGGGAAGCCTGCTTCTTCCTCTCCCTCTGTCCCTGCTTGTGTTCCCTCTCTATCTCTCTCTATCTCTGTCAAATAAATAAACAAAAAGTCTTTCAAAAAAAAAAAAGAAGATAAAAAAAGATTAGGAACTATCAATATATCAGAGCTAAGCCTTGAAGTCAGACAAGTCAGACATGTGGACTTAAACATGGCTACTTCTCGCAGTTGAGTGTCTGTAAAATGGGTATGAAACCCTCCACCGCATAGTGCAGGAGTCTGAAGAAAAGAACTCAGGGCACTGACTCTTTCCCTTGGTTGAGTTAGTTTGTATTTACATTTAATAAACAAGTACCATCAAGCATCACCAGGCACTGTGGACACAATGGTGAACCACCAAGATTTCTGCGGTTAAGGATATCTGCTGGGAAGTGGGGGACACAGAGAAAACGTCAACACCACAGTGGGCTGAACACGAGAATTGGGAGCCCAGCAGCAATTTGGACAGCCGACCAGAATACAACCAAGACAGAGCAAAGCCTAGGAGCTTTAACTCATTGGTGATTTCCTTCAGCAAGTATCTAAGTAGTGCCACGTGCCCACACTGTTCCAGGGGACGAGGTCACAGCAGAGGACCGACCAAAGCCCCTGCCCTTGTGAAGCTTACATCTGGGGAAGGAGATGGACTATCACAAGCAAATAGTTGAGTAAAAATGATGTCAGTGTGGGGAAGGAGCAGGGAGGCGGTCTTCAAGAGCTGGGCGAACCGGAATCCCGGGCTATCGGCAAACAGGCGCTCGAGGAAGACTGAAAAGCCCGTGGGAAAGCTCTGAGGTGGAAACTGGCTGGTCCGTTCATCTCAATAGCTTTCTTATGTTCCCGATGTTACGTTTCCAGAGGGCAAGGAGGACTGCAGAAAGAGGTCCATTCGAAGCAATGAAAAGAAGAATGGTGATGTTTAACAGCCCTCCAGAAGGTCGGCCGCTCCAAGTCACGCCACCCTCACAGAAGCCACGGCTTGTGGTACTGCCTCTTTGAGCCCCTTGCCTCCCTTTTTTGCCTGTAGCTCCTAAAATGAATACGGAGAGGAAAAGAAGCTGTACATATACTTCCCTCGTGGAGCACCTTTTCCCCATTCACCTGGAACATGTTACCTCACGTGACAATAAACAGTCCAAACTGTCTAACTCCTGAGACAGAGCCATGTCACAATCCCAGTGATTTGTTTAAAGAATCTTGCCCACTGCATAATTAGCCCATAGGTCACCATCTGTCTCTAAGTCCTCATAAAACTAACCATATGTTGTTTTCATCAAGGACTGCACTGAAGTAACATACACTCTGCCCCTAGAAAAATGCTACAAACCCATTTTTCCAAAGGTGCAAGGGCTGTAGGCTGTTGGCAACACATACTTCCTTCTCCATTACCACATTTAAAAAAAAAATTTTTTTCCCCGCGACCACAGTTTATTATGAAGGTGAACCCTGATCTCATGAAGGGCTGATGGGTAGCATTTCTGGTAGCAAGCCTGGGCACCAAGACCTCCAAACTTTGGGGGATTTGCAGCGATGGGGCTCAGGTACCAGCAGGGTCCGGTCATACTGGATGAGGACATCGTTGCTCTCCTTGGAAGACTCATCCACGTTATTTCTGGTCCTAGGCCACCTGGGCAGTAGAGCCTGACTACATACATCAGGGCCATATGACCACCACCCTCCATGTGGACTCAGATGTCCACCCTGGCAAACCGCTCCTTGCCCAAAGCAGAACAGGTTCCAGGAGCTCGTCATGCAGCCTGCAAGGCTCAACATTCTCAGGGGCAGCCTGTTCACCTCCATGAGGCCGCTGTCCTGTGTGTCGCCATGTTCTCACACCCAAAGACCTGCCCATGGACCCCATGGCTTCAGGTGTAGACAAGAGTTCCTTACCGCACAGAACCACAACCAGAAAAGCACGTTTTTTTCTTAATTTCAACAATTTTTACTTGGTTTTGTTCATGATTTGTGCGTGGCTACCAAAGCAAGTAAATAGAAATGTCTGAAGAGGTTCTCAGGAGACACTGGGTAAACGGGCTCAGAGGCCCAGAATTTTAGTTCTTTTCTACCATCTGACTTAGTGACACAAACACACACACACACAAGCAAATATATCTTCTAAACGATTCCTCCTCTCTATTGCCTACAGCATTTTGTAACTCTAAGTCATCAAACACCAACGTTCCAGTCAGAGTAACTCTGCTTTAAAGTAGATAAATGAATCATGTTTTGAAACCACACAAGAACAGTCACCTGGGCGCCTGGGTGGCACAGTCCGTTGAACACCCGACTCTTGGTTTCCGCTCAGGTCATGATCTCAGGGTGGCTGAGATCAAGCGTCCGAGCTGGACTCCGCGCGGAGCATGGAGTCGGTTTCGGATTCTCTCCCTCTGCCTCTGCTCCTCCCCCATCTCGCTCGTGCACTCTGATAAATAAAATCTTTTTTTAAAAAGTCATCTAATACTATTCTGACTTGAAAGCAAGAATCCTCAAACTGTTGAGTTCTGTTCCTCTCCTCCTATCACCCACCAATGACTAAACAATTGGAATAAGCAGCACAAAATATTCTATATTTTAAGTCTGATTTCATTTATTTTTTAAGCAAAATAGGAATAAGAATTATCCCCAAAAATGTGCCTACATGTAGTTTAAAATTACATGGCAGGGAACACTAAAGCATTCAGACAACTCAAGAACATTGGAATCTCCTGGTGGAAGTAGGTCATTAACACTGCTAAAAAGCAGAGAAACCAGCTCTTTATCAACTTGCTTCCTTTAGGGCATTGTAAAATTAATCTGACCCATGGTTTACAGAGTCAAGAATAAACTATATTTACAAAACTGGCCACAATTTCATCATTTAAAGAAAGGCCAGGAATTTCCTACAAGGCGATTGACTCCATGTGGCCTGGGAAAGTATTCGTTGAACAAAAATTGGTACAAAGAGAAATTCTAACTTTCTAGATCTCTTGACTCATTAATCCTTAAGTTAACCCTTGTCACCAAAATCACCAAGCTCTCAAACATCTAAAGGTTTAGTACCTACGGAACTGGAGTTGTAAACTTACCAACTATTAATGATTGGCAGGGTTCCTCCTTTACGGATCAGAAATTCTGTTGAAGGCTATTTTCTGTTCTCCATCCAGAGCATTCACTTTACATACGTGCATGGAACAGAAGATGAATTCTCTTGAGATTTTAAAGTTATTCCTCAGATATCTCGAGAGCATTCTGCCAGAGACTTAATGGATTTTAAGACTAGGTCCTAGAGTGGACTGGGTCTTCCTCAACTTACAATGGGGTTACATCTCAATAAACCCACTGTAAGCTGAAAATATCCTGAGTTGAAAATGTATTAATACACCTAGCCTACCAAACGTCGTGGCTCAGCCTCGCTACCTCAGACATGCTCAGGATGCTTACATCAGCCTACACACTGGCAAAATCGTCTAACAGAAAGCCTGTTCTATTATAAAGTGTGGACGATCTCCTGTAATTTATTGAATACTATACTGAAAGTGAAAAACAAAGCAGCTGGAAGTATATGGTTATTTAACCTTGGGATTGCGTGGCTGCCTGGGAGGTACAGCGGCTGCCGCTGCCCAGCCTCACGAGACAGTATCCGGTCCAACTTCAAAATCTGAAGTATGGGTTCCACTGAACGTGTACTGCTTCTGTACCACTGTAAAGCCAGAAAATCAAACCATCCTGAATCCAGGGACCATCTGTATTTGCAGTCTCACAGGGACACGGTAGCACAAGCTGTGCTGGTTCATCGTGGGCCCGACCAGGAGTTCTCCCCCTCCTTCCGTGGCAATGGCCTAGTGAGTCACCATGAAAAGAAACGCAGAGATAGACGCAGCTTCCCCTCCTGGCTCGTACCTTACTTTCACAGCCTTGGTTTCATCTTTCCTAAAATGAGAAAGCCACCTCCAAGCCAGGGTTAAGTATGAATATTATGCAAGAGCATGAAGGGTCCTTCACAAGGAGCCAGACCCGCAACAGACACACAATAAATGAGAACCGTACTGAACAGGTCAGAGATGGCTCTGCCCAACCAAGCCCACTTTTTGTAATCCAGTGAAAACAATCTATTTATTATTATTATGTTGTTGTTGTGTTAGTCACCATACAGTCCATCATTAGTTTTTGATGGAGTGCTCCATGATTCATTGTTTGCTTATAACACCCCCTGCTCCATGCAATCCATTCCCCCCCACTTTCCGCTTTATCTAAATCCATCTAAAAAGCAAGAGTACAAGGAAGACTAAGAGTTAGCTGTCTGGAGCCGGAGGGAGCCGGTGGGAGCTGGAGGGGGGCAGAGGAACTGAGAGGCGCAAGCGGAGCGCCCAGTGGCAATGGACAAATCCGCTCTCCAAAGGCACAGGGATTCAGAGGTTACAAGTCCCCTTTCCACATGGCGCCTGGGTAGTTCAGACAGTTAAGCCACTGCCCTCGGCTCAGTACATGATCCTGGAGTCCCAAGACTGAGTCCCGCATCCGCCTCCCCACTCAGCAGGGAGTCCACTTCTCCCTCGGCCCCCCACCCCATGCCCGCTCTCTCTCTTTCAAATAAAATCTTTAAAAAAAAAAAAAAAAAAGTCTCCTTTTCAAAGAATATCTAGTGACACAGAGGAAAGCTCACTATGGAGTGGTAAATTGGAAAAAAAGAAGCACAAATAGAAGTATTATATATATATATATATATATATATATATATACACACACACACACACAAGTATTGGGGGGAAAACGTAAAATTTCTTTAAGATATATAAATTAGCACAGACAAGCACTACAGACACACACTCCTCTGTCTTGTGCTCATATTTATATACAGGTTCTCCGAATTTGGGGGGATGATTTGAACAGTTTATCTATAATGGGGGGACGGTTAAAAAGAAGGGCAAGCCCATGCTGTCAGTCTCTTTTCCAAAGAGACAACAGAAATGCTCATCTTTCCCCTCTAATCTCTTCAACATACCTTATCAACTCAACAATTTGCAACCTCCCAGCAACCACTGTTCCAGCTCCTTGTACTTATTCTCTCCTCTACTTGCCAGGTATCTGTGATTACTGACTGAGTGACCACCAGCCAGAGCCAACCCATGGGCTGCTTTTCTTCAGAATGAAAAGAAGGGTCAGGAAATAATACCCAAGCTTTTACATATCTCAATTAGTGGGGGGAGGGGGGACCCTACGGTCTTAAAATCTTTTCTAAATAAACCAGGACCTCACACAATATTTTATGAACTTTTCCCTCTTTCATTAGAAACCACGGTACAATATCCTGAATAGTGTATACAAAGCCATGCCCACCCAACTTCTTTAAAAGAAAAAAAAAAAAGTTATTTCCTTTCTCTGGAGGCCTAGAGTATTCTCTCACCTTCTGGATTTCACATGATTTGTAAGAAGATAAACAGTATTTTTTTTTTATCTCCCTCAGTTTATGGGCACACACCTACTTTTCTATCTTATTAAACCTTCCAATTACTTAACTCAAAAATCTCTCTGTAATGCCACAAATCTTAAAGTTATACTGCCAAGTCCACAATATCCATATATTTTTCCTTTGAAAAAAAAAAGGAGGGACACCTGGGTGGCTCAGTGGGTTAAGCCTCTGCCTTCAGCTCAGGTCATGATCCCAGGGTCCTGGGATGGAGCCCCACATTGGGCTCTCTGCTCAGTGGGGAGACTGCTTCTCCCTCTGCCTACTGCTCCCTCCTGCTTGTGTGCGCTCTCTCTCTCTCTGAGACAAATAAAATCTTAAAAATAAATAATTTTTAAGAATTTGAAAAGGAAAAAACAGTTGTACATCCACCAGATTAGAGTATCTGAATATGTTGATTATCTTTGATTATCTAGACATTTTTGATTCAAAAGAGGTCATGACTGATAAAGATTTTCTTCTAGCATAAACTTAGTTATTGCTTTTCATTTAGCCCTCTACCCTGATATTCATGGAGATTAAAAACTGGTTTTATGCTCCGCTTTAAGATAAAATCTGAAACTGAATTATAAAACAATTCACCTTCTCTCTTATTTCTATGAACAGAAAGGCAGCAGCATCAGCCCCACCCATCAGCCACAATGCTCACACACGGTACTGAAGGGCTGGCCCTTCTTCTCCATAATCACTGAGGTACCGAATTTAAAAGGTTTACTGCTCTTAAAATTTTCCAAGAGGCGTGCCAACCAGAATCTTTAATTTTCCACTCAAACTCCAAGTGTCTCAACATCTGGCCTCTCCTACCCAAGCGTGTCTGCTGGTGTAAAATACATACCTTTCCCTCACCATATTGCTCCAAAATCGACTTTCAAACACACCCAGTGATCAGGACCGATCATCAAGCAAATGATGGGATTGGCCAGGGTCTTTAACCCAGATTAGTATGGTACTTGGGTCCATTTCTTTCAGACTGGTCCTGTGGCCACTCACACTGGTTTGCATCTGACGAGAGTCTCAGGAGAACAGAGCACAGAACTGAGGAGGCGCCAAGGAAAACGGGACGGCCCCAGAGAAAGGGAAGCAGCAAGGCCACCCAGCCCTCGGGAGCACTGGCTCCAGGGCCCAGCTGTTCCAACTCCCATCCAACTGTGCTATTTACTGGCTGTGTCAACGCTGAGTGACTTCACCTCTCTGTGAACCAGGTCCCACAGCTAGAAATGGAGATACTCACAGAGCTCGTTCCTAGGGGGTCTGTTAGGATAAAAAGATAATCAAAGGAATAACCAGATGAAGTCCTCAGCTCAGTGCCTGGCGCATGGTAAACAACAAATACTAGCTATTTTCAGAAACCTGTTTACCAATTCGAGAACTAAGAATGCCCTGAAAGATTTAAGATCATTAATTACACCTTCTAGAGGAGCTGCCCAGATCACAAGATTATAAGATTCAACACATCCTGTTTTCTGGCACTTACTAATTCTGGAGAGCTAATTAGAAAATGAAGTTTATATTAGGAAAGAAATGCAAACATCTATGTGGAATTAATCAATTATGCAAAGCTGTGTGGTCAGGAGGCAGTCCCAAGTGTCAGTGACCTTCCCCCCTAAGGCATGAACTTGAAACAGGAGCTGAAAACCCCATCATCCCTGAAGAACCAACCTACCGTGCAGAAGTTCACTCACCATGCCCCTAAACTCTTACCCCAAAAAGAAAATAATCCCAGAAATAAATTCGGTTTACCTACTCAAGAGATGATTTTCCCTCCCAGCCCTTTCCCAAACAATAACCCCTAGATTTTTCCTTTCTTTCCATCAGTATTTATTAGCATTTATAATGTGCCAAACCCTGCGCTGGGCTTGGGGGACAGGATGCAAACAAAAGTCACAGTCCCTTCCCTTTCTGAAAGCTGAGAATAGTCTGCCCTTTATTTAGAAAAATCACGCCCTCTGGATTGGAGACTTTGGAAATTCACTGCAGAAGAATGTGAAGTTCCGTAGAAGAGACAGGACCGCTGAGCTCTAGGAAGAAACGAGCACTGAGAAACAGGTCCTCCCAGCACACAGCATCTGAAAGCGGGAACAAACTACGCACCTGCCCACACCTGAACATTCTTCTAGTTCTTCCCTTTGTCCCATTCGACTAGGGAAGAAACAGCAAATCACTCTGGTCCCACGCTCTCCGGGACAGGGCCACCTCCTTCCTTCCTGGTCCAGCACAGCTCTCTGCTCCTCCTCCAGAGGCCTCCTCTGGCCATCCCAGGAGTCTCTTCCTCTCAGCGGAGCGGGGCCCTGCACCAAGGCACACTTCCCCACGACATGCCAGCTGAATGCTTCTAGAGGGAGGAAGGATGGTGGGTCGTTCGCCTGCATATACCCAGTCACATGACGGTTGTCCTGTGTTCTCCAGTACATAATAACTATCCCTGATGTGATTACAAACACCAAGGACAGAGGGAGATGTGCTGGGTGGAGAAGTGGGGCAGTGGGCAGCTTTCCTTCACACAGAGCTGCTCACGTGGAACCACCGCCACCCCCGCGTCCTCAGAGAGGGCAAGGTCAGCTGCCACAAACCCTGCGTGCCCAGGGAGCCCCCAACTGCCCTGCTCCCTCCAAGCTCCCAGTTCCTCCTGGCATTCTCCAGCATCCCCATGCTTGTCGCTCTTCCCAGAGCAGAACCACCACAACCTCAGTTGGTCAGAGGAAGGAAAAAAGCTCTCAACCTCCATAAACCTTTGCCCCATTTCACACATGAGCCAGGAGCCCCCTGAAATCTCTGGAGCCCTAAACCAGCGAACCACCAGAGAAAGACTTAGCAGCACAACCCGTGCAACTCTGTAGAAAGGATTCTGTTTTAAGAGAAAGCAAGGGAGCCCAAGAGCACAAGCAGAGTCAATGAATGTTTAACCAAGGCCAGAGCTCCATTTTCTGAGAAATTTGATTATTTTTTTAACGCTTCTTTGAAATAACATCGTGATTCGTTTTCCCAGTAAAACTGTAAGATAACAACAAAGACAGGAAAACTGCATTATGAGAATGTACTCTGACATCAAGGCTGCCCCATGCAGCTATCACTCTCCACCGCCCATGTCGCTTTTCAAGCCTTTCTCTAATCCCAGCCACCTCGTGCAGCATCAAGAGGGCATTTGGGCTTATCTGTGGAAACCAAAAGCTCCCAGATTATGTTTATTCAAGTCAGATCTCCATAAACAATTGAAGGACAGACACGAAAAAATTTTTTTAATAATTATTTCATTGCAATTATGGGAAATTTTATGAGAGAATATATGTGAAATTTTTCACACACTTGTATTTATATGCCACATTAGGTTTTTAAAAAAATCTTTTAGATCCAAAAGGATATTTAAATCATCCTACAAGACAATGTATATGCATATATGATGACTGGCTAAGAGATCTGCTCTGTGACATTTTCATTTTACACAACAGCATTTTTTTCCCCCATTAGTGATTCTCTCCTGGTTTCATCTAGGGGGAAAAAAAAAAAAACTTTCATACCTATTTGCCTAGAGAAAACAGAAATACTAGGTGAAACAGAACTATTCCTCTAAGAAAAATAAGCTCTTGCCCATCACAACTGTAAACATACATGTTTAAATGAAGGTTTTACACAAGAAGTCTGAGTAACTATTAGAGGTGGTGACCTCACATAATAATCAGCTCATGCGGACAGGGGCTGATGAAGCCAGCTGCCGAGACCAGCCCACCTGACCCCATGTGTCAGTCCGTGGAAACATCTCTGGACCCAAACTGCTCAGTTCTAGTAAGGCTGGGCTGTCTGTCTGACCTCTTTCACCCGGAGGCAAACTGGAAAGATTTGTGAGGGTATAATTACCCCTGCTCAGACTCCCGGGTAGGCTGGGAGTCCCATCTATCCGTGCTTCTCCAACTTTCCTGGACAGAGCAGAGCAATCTAGAGAAGGCTGCCCAGAGAAAACTCAAGGAGAGGAGGAGTACAGACACCGGATCACGGAGATGATGACCGTGAAAGCCAGCGTGAACCATGAATAACACTGGGACACAAATAATTTTTTTTTAATTTATTTATTTGTCAGAGAGAGGGAGAGAGAGTGAGCGAGCACAGGCAGACAGAGTGTCAGGCAGAGGCAGAGGGAGAAGCAGGCTCCCTGCCGAGCAATGAACCCAATGTGGGACTCGATCCCAGGACGCTGGGATCATGCCCCGAGCCGAAGGCTGCCGCTTAACCAACTGAGCCACCCAGGCATCCCAAATAATTAAAAGAAAACTAGAAATCCTGTCTAATTCACTTGTGAACAAATGGAGTTGTTTGATTTTAAAGTCAAAGCACAGAATTTTTAATAACATGAAGCCTACTTTTCCACTAAAAATGAGAACTCTTTGCCACTTAAGATTTATGACGTCAGCCACGTGCAGACAGGTACAGAAAGACCTTCGTCTCTGCTGCCCCGGCTCCTGCCGTGAGGAAGCATGTCACCTCGTCCCTGGAGTTTTCCCCAACCGTAATTTCTGTGGAAAACAAGAGACTCCGCCTCCATCTCTGCTCTCTCCTTTCTCGTGCCTCTTCTTAAATCCCTCCTATGAGGGTCAAAGCTAATGACTTCAATCTGGCAACACAGGCTGACCATTAGAAACCCCAGAACCATTAAAAAGGGGAAAGAAAAATTTTACTAGAACAATTTGTTGGCCCTGAGAGTCCCACCATGCTCTCCTATAAACACATTTTGAGGTACTCATTTTGAGGAACTCCTCCTGATTTGGCTCTCATTTTCTAAGATTTGTACAGAACAAATAAGGACAAAAAAAGATATTTTAATAACAAAATAACAAAAACATGTAATTAAAGAGATGGGGAAAACTTTCTGAAGACACAGCAAAGCCCAACAGAGCGCGGATGGCTTGGCGGGAACATCATTCCTCACCCAAACTGCTTACAAAGAAGGGGGTCCACCTCGAAACTCTGTCCTTCCTCGTCTATTTTACCAGGATAACCCAGGTGATCATCACTAGCAGATGTGGACATCAGTAAGCAAAGTCGGGAAAGCTCAATCACCCTCACAGAGGACGTCCATGCCCAGAGCTTTCTGCACTCCCGCCCTGTAGGCTCCTCCTTTTCTCCCCTCTTGCCTTTATCTCAATCTTTGCTGCTAATCCCTCTGTAGGGTATTAATTACTCTGTCCCAATAACATTACTCCACAAACAAGGACAACATGCTACAATGAAGTCCAAAATGGATTAACTTTGTATTTATTGTATTAACATCTTAATATACTGTAATTACATCATTAGCACATACTTTACAGCGCATTAAAAAGGAAAAGGTAATTCTTTCCCTTTGCCTTCAGCTCCAACCAACTTTGATTTTTTTTTTCAGAAGAGCACTAGAAGTATTTTCAAGGAACCTGTGCAGCCAGCAGTCTTGCCTATGAATGTGATTTTTGTCTAAGGGACCCACAGCATGAAACCAAATGACACTATTTTTCACAAGACCAAATAGGTACTGAGGTCACTTAGGAGAGATTACCACTAGTAATCTGGTTCAGATGCTGTCTGGGACCAAACTCATGCAAACCTGCAAGGAAAAGTCGACACATACCATACATGCAGTAACAAAGAAAATGCAACGGAAAAGCACGCAGAAGAGATCTGCCTTCAGTCCTGATAATAAGTGCAGGACGGCATTCACCACACGTTGATGTGCCACACACACACGTGACCAGAAGTCTCATCGACAAGAAACGCACAGCGATCTCTACACTAAGCTTAAAATCACAAGTCTTGGGGCAGACAATCCTGCAGAATAATTTCCTCAGAAGTTCCTCAAGCTCCTTGTAAAATCAAGTCCAAATATATTCCCACTAGCTTATTTTCCACATCACTAAAAATCAAAGATGAATTCAGACCATATTCTTTATCAATCCCTCCCCAGCACTAATCCCACTACAGCAGAACCTTGAACAACACAGGTTTTAACTGCATGGGTCCACTTAGTGGCAGATTTTTTTTTTCTTCTTATATATACAGTCCCAGTACTGTAAATGCATTCTCTCTTATGATTTTAACATTTTTCTCTAGCTAACTTTATTGTAAGAACATAGTATATAACACATATATATGTGTTACAAAATATGTGTAAATTGGCTATTTATGTTATCAGGCTTCTTGGCTATTAAACTTTGGGGGAGTCAACAGCTATACATGAATTTTCCACTGTGTGGGGGCCAGTGCCCCTAATTCCCATGTTGTTCAAGGGCCAACTGTGTATTGTCATTAACGTGCCCCCTTGTTGAAGTGCAAGCTCCCCAAAGGCAAGGATTACGTTGGTTTGATCTATATCAAAGCACCAGTAACTGGAATGAAGACAAGTGTGCATGGTACCCGCAAGAGATGGAAAATAACCACCATTAGTTGCGAATGCCCTGCATGAACAAAAACCATACACAGTTCTTGGTATCCACAAAGAGGAGCGGCAGATCTGCTGACGTCTAGAACACAGAACGCAGTGTTCATCCAGAAGTCACCCACCCTCTTCCTCCACCATCCCCTCAGCCCTAACCCAAATCCAACTTGTCAACTGAAATAATGTGGGCAAAGTGGCTTGAAGTCAAGGCTATGTATGTGATTCCCTTCATTTCTGACTTCATTTTACCAGTTTAGTCCCAGGATTTCCACTTTTATTCTTAACACACCAGTATAAACTTCCTTCATTTTGTCTCCAGAGATGGCATGTATGGTTAAAAAGGAGGAAGAAAATTAGCCCCATGGTCCTGACAAATTTTCAACTTGAGAGCACACTATGTGAAGGCAAGAGCTGGTAGGAAGAACAGGAAGAGAGCAGGGAGTCCCGGGTTTACGCTCCCTCACACAACCACATGACCTTGTCTGTGGTGCCAGTGGTCCTAACAGAAGTGTTCTCATCAGCCATATGGAAATACGTCAGTAGCCCACCCTCGAGCATTAAGGGGAGTGACTGGGAGAACACGTGTAAGGCACCTCACAGGGAGCCTGGGTCGTGGCAGGTGTTCTGTAACTGTCCCTGCAGGATCCACGGCTTCATTGCTCCCCAATTCCCAACGAACTTCCACTGAACAGTCAATAGGTCTTTGTGGTATTTATACACAAATACAGACTTTGGAACCTGCTACAGTCAGCCCCAGCTCCCTCTCGGCCCCCCAGCCCCACCCTCCAATCTCAAAATACACCCTCCTTCTCTGAGCTAAGTGCCACGGGACCCACCAGACCCTGTGGCACATGAGCTTTTCTTGAGGAAAACGAGTGGTGAGACCTCACAGAGCCCTCCTGAATTATTCTTACCAATTAGGACACTGGACTACTGCCATCTTACGAAAACGTTCTCCAGTCTTCAACATTAAACATAAGCAGTCAAAACGCGCATCTCTTTTTATTTAAAATTTCCCAGTTACTGAACAAGTATATACGCCCAAGTATCACTTAAGCCAGAGATCGTGTGTAGAACTCAACTCTGCTTCCCAAGCACTGTCGTACTACAAAAGCACCCAAAACAAGCTCAACAACCATTGAGAAGACTGAATGAAAAAAATCAGCCACAGGTGAGAAAACATATTTACAAGTGAGGAGCGAACACACCAGGTACTTGAGAAGACAGAATCCATTTCTACTTTTACCTGTGGGCTTTCCAGGTCAAAGGCACTGCCAGAAAGAATCCTATACCATACTGAAAAAACTGGGTCCTGGTAAAAGTCTCTTTTCAAACTCTATGGCTGCCCCATGCTAACTTGGCCCCGTCCCAAGTTTTCAAGAGGAAAAGGCTAATGGACATCTGCCTCCCGGTGCCATAGGACTATCACCGCTGCAAAGCATGATAAACTCGACTTTAGAAAAGATGGAGGTACCAAGAGAGTCATCTCAAGGCACATCATGGACAATTTATTCCCAGAGCACCCAAGGTTCCAGACTCAGTCTGCTTCCTTGGAGTAACAGCAAATACCAACATGAAGAGATCTAAAATTTGAGGTCACAGTGCCACCTCCTCCTCCCAGTTTCCCAAGCAAACGGACTGGTGGCCAGCTTCAAGAGAACAGCATTCTCACACTTCCTTCACCTGACCCTTCCTTGGAGAGAGGTCAGAGCAAAAGTGATTTCTTTAGGTCAGGACGGATGTCGAAAAAGCACTGGACCTAGACTCCAGAAATCTATCTTTAGCCCAGATGGTGCCCCAAACCAGGTGTGTGTCGCGGGTGATTTATTTTACTTCTCTGGACACCAATCTCAAATGTGAGAGGAGACACTGTAGAAGATCGAAAAGGAAGATTCCGTGCTGCTCCCCAACATGCAGACTACATATGCAGTTTAGAAGACGAGCCAGTTTTGCTCTCCGGCCACTGACTAAATCCTATTTTTAAATCTTGTTTCTCAGTCTCCTGAAAATGTTGGCCTGACAAAATAAGACACCACGAAACAATCTGGAAGAGCCAGTGCTTAATATTAAACAAAGCGGTGAGCGTCAAGGCTCCCTGACGGCACGTGTGGAATCCAGGGTCCAATGGCAGCTGACCCCTCCTATGCCAGTGCAGCCAAATGGACTGGGAAAGTTCCTCTTTAAAGGCAATCTCATGTTAAAAGAAAATAATAGTACAGCCTCTTCTAAAATTGAGGTAAAACCGCTTCCGATTCATTTTAAAAGGTACTATTCTGGAACTATTACGAGAAGAGTGAATCTCTTTTATTTTTCTTCCTTCCTCCCTCTTTCCCACTAACCACCAAAGACCCTGGAAAAATCCCACATTTCCCCATTAACTGCCTTCTCAGAGCTGCAGCAGGCCTCCTGCAATTTTCTGAGCCAGGGCATCGTTGCCAAGGTAACAAAGTAAGGGGAGGGAGGGGACACACAGGTCTAACACATCGAATATGCAGATGAACTAGGTCACCCAGAAGTATTTCACTAATAGGCAAGGAGATAGATTAAAGCCTTCTATTCTTTCTTCTCCATTTTATCTTATGAGGAATTTATTGGGGGCTTTTACAACAGACCTGATGATTCTCCTTTGGCAATGTGGTTTCCAAAACACAAAAGTCCAAAGAGAGTTGGTTGCAGTTAATCAAGCGAAAAGCAGCTTCTGTTGAGAGAGTCTCAATGGAGAATGGAAAGGGGGTCCTGGAGCACTGAGTCGAATTCTAGACACTTGTTTTCAGAGTTCCCTGACAGAGAACCAACAATGGCACAGCACATGCCCGGTTGCCAACTCCTCACACAAGCAGTTAGAATCCCCATTCTGATCTTCCACCAAGCCAGCGGCACACACAAGAAACTCACAGTCCCCCAGTTGGAGGAGGGACTTTGGCTTCCAAATGGAAAAGGGGAGCCAAGGAGGTGGTGCTGTCCAGCCCCTGGACAAAGGCAGGGAACTGAATGCCCTGGCAGTTGGGAGGAAGAGGGGGCCAAAAGCCAAGGGTGAGGGGCTGAGGGAGGGCAGCCTTCTCCTTTGACAGATATCCTCGGATGGCTCCCACATGGGGCCACCACCACACACGCCGCCGTGGGCAGCTTCCCAGCCGCCCTTCAGGAAAAGTGAAGAAAGCCTCCGAGGGTGGGGGCATAGGGATGGTTAGAGTCCATTCTGAGGACCGCAGGAACGAAAACAAAGAGATGCTCTGGAAGGTCACAGGCAGAGATGAAGAAACATTTGTGTGTATCAGCAATCCAGTTAGAAAGCCTGGCTTGGCAGAGGCCAGGCGAGGCTCCCCAGAGCTACAGAACCCTGGAGCACCAGGACACCATGATTTCTAGTGTTCTCAGTTGCAAACAAAGACCCATTGTGTTTTCCCAGGCAGCCATGCTGCCAATTTGTCTCACACCTTCCAAAGAGGCCTAATTATGAGTCTCTTCCTCGGCTGTCTGCCTTTTGCTCGGCTTGATGAAGAATAAACACGTATTTCGCTATTCTAAAGGAGGTTAGGAGGGGCGGCAGAGAGGCAAGCAAGTTGGAAACAATCTCCTCCCGTTCACAGTGAGGCAAGGCATCTTGGCCATCTCCACAGACACCATGACCTATGGACCCAGGTCCACAAAGCCCGACATTTCCTAGTTTTCTAATAATAATTGGCCTCTTTGGTCATTTCTCTGAAGGCATTCCCTACGCTTCCCACCTGGTCCTTTGGAGTTCTTCAATGAGACCCACGGCCACCTGTCCTCCCACCAAGCCCAGGCCCATGAGGTCCATGTCGCCGACTGGATGCTCTGTGTCCCACTTCTGAGAGTCCTTTCATTTTCCCATTTCGTAAAAGTGGTTGTGTCTCCGAAAGTTAAAAAGGAATTAATTTTATCACAGTCTGCAGGATAACAAAATAAAAGAGGCATTAGGCCTCTAAGACTTTTTTTTTTTAAGATTTTATTTATTTATTTGAGAGAGAGGCAGTGAGAGAGCATGAGCGAGGAGAAGGTCAGAGGGAAAAGCAGACTCCCCGTGGAGCTGGGAGTCTGATGCGGGACTCGATCCCGGGTCTCCAGGATCATGACCTGAGCCAAAGGCAGTCGTCCAACCAACTGAGCCACCCAGGCGTCCCAAGCCTCCAAGACTTTTAAATGAGCCAACTGTGCCAATGTCACATGAACACAGTGACCAGTAACAGAGGCTGCAGAGGATCACAGAAATCTGTTCTTACCATATGTCTCACTAAGTAAAGAAAGGGCAGTACTGAGTGTTAACGTCAATTTTTTTTTTAAGTTAACAGCTCTTTTCTGTTCCTAAGTCCATCACACTTCTGAAAAAAGGGATTTTAAACTACTGCTGCCTAGTTTCTAAAGAATCTCTTCTCCCATAGGTTCTTCCGCTTATCCTCATGGTTTATAAAAACTTCCCAGTGTTCCCATTATTCCCAATGCTTGAAAATAAAGGGCCAAGAATATGAAGATGACACAACAGAAAAAGGAAGCCAAAGAAAGTTCCATAAGGATATTCAGAGAGAGAAGCTGTCCCTGGGACATATGGATCTATCCTCACAGAGCCCCACAAAAGGGAAATTTAAGCTTTCCCATCATTTGTGTGCTCCCAGAAGACTGCAAATGTTGTTTCTCTAACGTGAACACTGAAATAAGGTCACCAAGTTTATATTTAATAACCTCTTAAAGGGGGCCCTGGCTGCCTCAGTCAGTTAAGAGTCTGCTTTTGGGGACATCTGGGTGGCTCAGTTGGTTGGACAACTGCCTTCGGCTAGGGTCATGACCCCGGAGTCCCGGGATCGAGTCCCGCATCGGGGTCCCAGCTCCACGGGGAGTCTGCTTCTCCCTCTGACCTTCTCCTCGCTCATGCTCTCTCTCACTGCCTCTCTCTCAAATAGATAAATAAAAAATCTTTAAAAAAAAAAAAAAAAAAAAGAGTTTGCTTTTGGCTCAGGTCATGACCCAGAGTCCTGGGATGGAGCACCGCACCAGGCTCCCTGCTCAGCGGGGAGCCTGCTTCTCCCTCTGACACTGCCCTCTTTCTCAAATTAATAAATAAAATCTTTAAAAATAAAACGACATCTTGTATTTGTAGAGTGCTTTGTTTTTTAAGGTGGCTTCGCTGACAACGGGTCATTATAAATGTCTCATCTGTTTTTTGATAAAACCCGTAGAAGATTGGCTGGAAGACGAGCTACCAATACATTCTACAGATGAGAAAAGGGAGGCCCACAACAGGTACGAGGCTTAGAAAATGATCCAGCTGAAGGGTGGCAGCTCTGGGACTAGACGCCATCCCCCCTCCCTCACCCCTCAGGCTGGACTCGTTCTGCAACACCTCCCTGCTCAAGGCTCTCCACAGGGGAAGAATGTCCACCCTGGGCTGGTCCCTGCTGGAAACGAATGAGACCTACATCATCTCTAATACCAGACAACGGTAGGCCATTGCGTTGTGAATTCCTGCACAGCAAACACGGGTAAGCCAATGGAGGCAAGAGTATTTTTGTCTTCTACTATTTCTTATGGGTTAACTAATCGCCCCCTCCCGCCAAACGAAGACCAATCCTGGCCTGAAGTACCACTGAAGCCCTGCAATGTGGATGTTTAACAGCCGGACTTGGAGAAGGAGCCGGAAATATTCCCAGGGCTTTCAGGGAAACCGTCTGATGAGGGCTTGAACAGACAAAGGAGGGCGAGCGAGAGAGGGCAATTACCAGGGAATTTAATTCCCTATAAACACCAATTTGGAATAATTGACAAGAGGGTGAGGGGCGCCTTTCTTTCCTCCTTAGCAGGATTTCTTTACCTCAACTGGATAATTGCTTCCGTTCTGCAACTGCCTAGACCCACAACTGGGTATTAGCAATGCCATCCACATACAGAAAACTGGAATCGGGCTCAGAACGGAATCACCAATGATGTCATTAAGTTTTTGCCAATAATCAATACTTTACCAGGGCACAAAAATGTTCATTACCTTGTGTTAAGAGCATTTTCTCTGACCAAGTGTAAAACATGGAAACAAAGTATCTATCTCGTGTTGCAGTATCACCAGAAGCCTATCAAGGAAACATTGCCACAGAAAGCGGTTGCTTTTTCCTCCCTCTCCTCTTTTTCCTTTAAGAATCTCCTGAGTAATTCCAATAGCACAAGGAGCCCCATTCACACTGTCACACCTCCCCCTGCCTGGCCATCCCAGGTAATGAGCCTCCTCCGGCAGCTGGATTCTCGGCAGCCCAGCCTGCTGCATGCACCTCCAGTCACACACACCCCATACAGCGGACCAGGAAAGAAAAGTGCACCACATCCATATCAAAAGGAGCCTTGCACGTGGTCACAAACTCCTCTAGCCTCATTCTCATCACGGAAGCTTTCTGTAAAATGTACGAGGCACCGCCAGGCATAGAATCTATGTGGCATGGACCAGAGCCGGGAAACGGCCTAGCAAGGAAACCAACTCCTGTTTCCTAAGTGCCGACTTAGGACAGGCACAATGCCAGATGCCGCCACTTCTTTCATCTCATCTAATTATCTGCAGAACACTGAATATCCCTATTTTACAGATGAGGAAACAGATGCCCAAGAGAGGAGTCTACCTGCCCAAGGTCATGTGCTGGCCAGCGGCACAACTTGAATAGGAGTCAAACTCCAAGTCTAGTTCTACTTCTACTCATTACCTAAGCCACGCCCCTCAAGGGTGAAGTGGTTCCTGTTAGCCAGGCTGCCAGCATGAAGGAAGAGGAGGGACCCTGATGAAGGCTCTGAACAGGAGGGGAACTCTAGAGGTCACAAAGAGTCTGACAACACGAGTGAACTTGGTCTTGGACCCCAACACCCCATCTAAGAAAAGGAGACCAGACCCCTTGGAAAGCGAACGACCCCTTCCACTCAGGTTTGACACGCCAAATATACAAGATACTGATTTCTTCAGTTAATTCCCTTTAATTCGGGTTTCATCAAATTTAGGTTTACCTTGACAAGATAATAGCTATGAAATTTTGAGATCTTAAACTAGGAGTTCTTCAAATAGCTAACTCTCCAAGTAAACACCCATCAGTGCAGGAACCTGGGAAGCCAAGAAGGAACACACATTTTGGTAACTCGTTAAACCTCAAATATCTGTGTCAGCCTCAAGGAGAAAATCAGCTTCCCTGGTTTTTTGCTTCACAGCAGCCCACTAGAAATCAGCAGCTTCGCTCTGCTACGCTTCTCCTATGTGATAGGTGTTTTTTCTTAATTTCAGGTCTATGGTAATCTGTTTTGCTAAGTTCAAAGGTGGGAGCAACAGGGACTGAAGAGTTGATACAAAACAAACAAGAAAAGGCAAGACAAGAGGAAAATGTGCCAGACAGTACCACTGTTCTGTTATTTACACTGTTTAGTCCTTAAACAATAAGAGTAGTTAACTTTGGGACGCCTGGGTGGCTCAGTTGGTTGGACAACTGCCTTTGGCTCAGGTCATGATCCCGGAGACCCGGATCAAGTCCCGCATCAGGCTCCCAGCTCCACGGGGAGTCTGCTTCTCCCTCTGACCTTCTCCTCGCTCATGCTCTCTCACTGCCTCTCTCTCAAATAAATAAATAAAATCTTAAAAAAAAAAAAAAAAAAGAGTAGTTAACTTTGCCAAAGATCTACAGGAAAATCCTGTTAAAACATATATTTAAAAAAGTCCCCCAAAGCCTTCTGAAATTAGCACATAATCCAAAATGCCGTTTAAAAAGAATCAAAATGGACCAAAACTAAAGTGCTGAGAATCCCTAATTTTGTACAGACTACAGTAGAAAAGTTATTTTTAATTGTTTTTTTTTAATTTTTTATTTATTTTTTTTAAGATTTTATTTATTTGTCAGAGAGAGAGGGAGAGCGAGAGGGCGAGCACAGGCAGACAGAGTGGCAGGCAGAGGCAGAGGCAGAGGGAGAAGCAGGCTCCCTGCCGAGCAAGGAGCCTGATGTGGGACTCGATCCCAGGACGCTGGGGTCATGACCTGAGCCGAAGGCAGCCGCTTAACCAACTGAGCCACCCAGGCGTCCCTAATTGTTTTTTTTAAACTTGGAAAGTAACACTTTCCTATAGAAACAGGGTCATAATTAGTAGTAATATTGCCAAGAAATGCCACAACGTCTTTATTTTTTTTTTTTTAAAGATTTTATTTATTTATTTGTCAGAGAGAGAGAGCACAGGCAGACAGAGAGGCAGGCAGAGGCAGAGGGAGAAGCAGGCTCCCTGCCGAGCAAGGAGCCCGATGTGGGACTCGATCCCAGGACGCTGGGATCATGACCTGAGCCGAAAGCAGTCGCTTAACCAACTGAGCCACCCAGTCGTCCCACGTCTTTATTTTTTTAATAGGAACTTTAAAAAATGAACTCTGAGATACAATTTACTTAAAATACTCACTTTGAATGTACAGTTAAGTGTGTTTTGACAACCATATACACATGGAATCCTCCCACAATAAAGATACAGAATATCCCTCCCTGCAAAAGTTCTCTTACAGTAGTACTCCCTACAGTATTCCTCTGTACAGATTATACCACAACTGGTTTAACCCACTGGGTGATGGACACCGAGGTTGTTTCCAGTTTTCAGCCATTATGAGTAACACTGTGTTTATTATTATAAACACACGCAAGTCTTTATGAATATGTTTTCATTATCTTTGGTAGCTACTAAATGTTTTTCCAATAGGATTGTACCATTTGACACTGCGATTAATGGTAAAGTTTAGAAACTGACCTACAGATGTCTTTTCAATCTGCTGCTTGCCTGATCAACCCCCATCACCACAAGACGCCTAGGTGTTCACAGCCTTCCTGTCACCGCCTACAGAACCGCCCATCTCTCTTCCAGCGCGTGCCAGTCTCCAGAACTACATTCCTCTCCTCTCCTTGGTCACCTCCTGCAAATCAAAACTTCCGGCCCTCTGTTTAGTTGCTCCGTGTTTAGGGATTAGGAAGGCAATCTGATTAAGTGGACCTTTTGCATCAAAGACTGGTCATAACTGTACATGAAGATGTTCAAACAGAGGTTAAAAAGCCAACAGTCTTGACAATCCTACAATACTGCTCTTACTCCAAACAAGGCCCTAACATGTACGACGTATGGCAAGGCAATGAAGTGGAGGATGAGAGGTGGGTACAGGAGGTAATGCAGGGAACATTTATTTTTCATTTTAGGACAGGAAGTTCACTGTGTTCATAGGCTAGACCTGGAGTCATATTCTCTGTCCCACAAAGTTGTTTTTCAGTTTCTTTCCTTCTATATATCTAAACTCACACATTCTCAGAAAGTCTCATGTTCTCTACACTAGGACCCAGAGTCACAGCAGCTCAATGGTGGCAAAGTAGGTCACTGGTAAGCGGCATTCGGCTGTCTCCGCTCAAAGAAGATCTTTAGTGGTTTTACTACTGGTTCCCTTAGACTGGGCACCCCACCAGGCACGTAGCTGAAGAATCTCCCAGCCATATCGTTAACATCACATGCTTTCACGAGGTTGACAAAGGACATTTTCCATGAGCCAACTGTAAAAGACCAGATTTCAGAAACTCACACATAAAGGCAACGTTGCTCTCAAAATTAGTCTGTTAGTAGATTTTGTGCCTAAAACCACTATCAGCCAGCTCACACTAGGGCATGGCAGACAGACAAAATCAGTGCCTTCGAGACATCAGCACCACTGTGCTGTCTTCTATCTCCTCTCTCATGAACAGAGTTCTCCAGAGGGCTCCCGTCTCAGCCAGGCAACGGATAAAACACATCTGGTTTCTGCAACCATCTCAGAGTTCTACTGGAACAAACACTTTCAAGTGGATAAGAAATGTTTCAATTCAACAATATAAAGTTAATGTACTGAAGGAGTCCAATTTGCTTTGGTGGATGGGTCCTGTGCCAAGTTACAGACACGGCTCTCCTTTGCCATGGAAAAGGGAACTGGTGTCCACCCACATGGGCTCCTCAAGATTTCTTCCCTCCCTGTGACTTACTCCGGAGCTTGAGACCAGTACCTGCCATGAGCAGTTAGAGAAGTCACAAAATTCCTCTAATCACTGCTGTGCCCGTGCAGACTCCAAGGCAGCCCAATCCTAATAGGCACTTGAGAAACAAGTCCTTTCTTGAATCTGTGGAATTATCTGGTCGTTCTGAACTATGACACTCATCACCTGCCATTTCCTTTACCCAGTCTGAGGCTAACTTAACCTTTGCAGCTGGATGAAAATGGGGTGAGGCGGGATGAAAAGAGGAGAATATTAGTACTTCTAATCATGCAGCCCCGCAATAAGGTCCTGGTGCTCTGTAGGTCAGGGGTGCCGCGGCCGCAGGGAAACTCATCATCACTCCAGGAAAGGAGCCCAAAACACCGTTTATACAAGGACTTTCTCCATCACCAATCGCTCAAGCTTCATATATGTTCTAGTCTTGATAACTAACAAACAAATAAAGGTAATTATTTTAGTCAATTCTTGAAGTTTGTGAAGACTCCTTGCCACAAATTGATTGCTTTGTAATGCTAAGCAGATTTTTTTTTTTTTTTTTAAATCTTATTTGACAGAGAGAGGTATAGTAAGAAAGGGAACACAAGCAGGGGGAGTAGGAGAGGGAGAAACAGGCTCCGCACTGAGCAGGGAGCCCGATGCAGGGCTTGATCCCAGGACCGTGGGATCATGACCCGAGCCGAAGGCAGACGCTTAACGACTGAGCCACCCAGGCCCCCCAGTGTTAAGCGGATTCTTACACTGAAAGCTGTTTTAACATCTCCTCGTCAAAATGACAGAGTTACTGTGTCTCTGACACCATGCCATTCTGGAACTGAGGAACTAAGATGAATTAGCAATGAACTGTCATAAAATAGCGAACACGACATGGGATGTATTAATAGGAATAAGGCCGGTAGGAACCATGAAGTCATCTCCCTGCCATCACCTAAGCAGGAGTGGGACTCATTCTACAATGCCATATGCAGTCTGACGTTCTAATTTTCAAGATATGTGAACAAACTGGAACCAGCTCAGGACACATATCTAGAGAAAGCAATGTTCCCAAATGTGTAAAAAAGTTTTACAACTATCCTTGAAATCCAGAAGAAAGGAAATGGAAAACAGTAATCATTGAGCACATACTCTGTTCTAGGTACAACGGACCCTTGAACAATATGGTTGAAATGCACGGCTCCACTCACACAAGCATTTCCCCCTGATAAGTACAGTACAGCACTTTCCTTATGATTTTTTAAAATAACATTTTCTTTTCTTTAGCTTACTTTATTATAATAATACAATATAGAACACATATAACATACAATATATTTGTTAATTGACCATTTATGTTATCAATAAAGCTTCTGGTCAACAGCAGGCTATTAGCAGTTGAGTTTTTGGGGAGTCAAAATTATGTGCAGACTTCTGACTGTGGAGGGAGGGAGGTCCGTGTCCCAACCCCTATATCGTTCAAGGATCAACTGTACACTTTATAGGACTCTTCACTTAATCTCTAATACAACCTTAAAACCAGGTTTCACGCCTTTTATACAAATTTGGAAACCAAGGCTCAAAGATATTAGGCAGCTTCTCGCAGAAACATCGACCTAGCATTCCTCAACTCTTCTGTCCCCCTTAGTTATTACTTATGCTTCTCTCTGGGCTTTTGTTATCTTGTTTTACTTGGGTTTTTTTTTTTTCTTTTTCCTTTCTTTTTTCTTTTCTTTTTTTTCTTTTCTTTTTTTTTGTTTTGTTGTTGTTGTTGTTAAAGCAAAGAACTATTTCAGAAAGTCTGGTGGTCTGCTGACACCATCATAAACCCTAAGGTTTGGAAGAGTCAAATAAACCATTTTAATATAACCTTGAAGCAATAACTGGGTTATCAGCATGTCAGGGAAGAAATATGCCAATTATGAAGGAACCACTTGGCTAAGGTTCAACTGTGGAAAAGCTAATTAATTTGACGAAAAGAACACTGCACCGCCCTTCCACAGCTGGTGCCAGGACTGACCTGTGGACAAGGCCACCGATTTACAACCACAGCAGGTGAGAAAAGCTAAAATGGACCTCTGGTCCCCCACCACCTTCCATGTATGGCAGCTGCCTCTCACCATGCCCTCCAGCGGGAGAGCTCTTGAGTCTTTAGCCCAAAGAATGCCTACGGGACAGCAAGCATACAATTTTGAAGCAAAATATTGTGCAGATGCTGCAGTTCGTTTATAATTCTAATTTAAAATGTCTTGTATTTACACAGCCTTTAATTAGTTCCGCCCCAAACTGTCCATCCCTCAGAATATTTCATCCCCGGGAATAACTGTAGGAGGAGCCAGTTTATAAGGACTTCTAAACAGTCTAACACTGGAGGTATACACGTGGCTACTTAAAGTTCACCCACTTTGAGTTATGTATGTTTTTTGGTACTAGAGCTCGGCTGTCTATCCAAGATTACTCAGGAAAGCCAGGGCCTCTGTACAGTATGCATCTCCCTGTGGCTCCCCTCGCCTGCCTGGACTTCATGCAACTGGCCTCATCAGAAGCAACAGCAGCTCTCTCCGGGGAATGCAGTGTGCAGAGTGTGTTCCAGTCACCTGACCCGGGGCTCACAGAGCAGCATCTCTTGGTACAGTGGTCCCAACTGCTCTGGGCAATCAGGAGCATGGAAAATCTTGCACATCACAACACTCCATATTTTACATCAGTATGTCCTAAATAGGCTCTCCGAATCAAAGGAAAAATCTACTGAACTTTATTCATGTAATGCAGTCACAAATGGGCCAAAAGAAGCTTGATTTGTGCAGATTACCCATACCCTTGAAACAGTCCTCGTTACATAAAGCAACTCATCAAGTCCAATTCTAGCTTTACCCCATTCTCTAAGGTCAACGCTCAGATTTGTACTTGTAAAGAAAAGAGGACGAACACCAAACACTTAGGCCACAAAACCTGCCAAAGCATTAGACTCTCCTCACAAGCTACTCAAGGAAGATAAGGAAACATCTGTCTGCACCGCATACGATTTCTGGATAATGCTATAAAGGAGATACAGTGTTTAAGAATTCTCTATATACCTATGCCAGCATTTAAACATTTTCCACTGCCCATCTCATTCTCTACCTTTTCCTCCAGATCAAACGCTATTATCCAGGAAATCTATTTTGAAGTATTTCTGTATGGGGATCCTTGTTTTTAGTTTTCAAACACAGCATAATGGCTATTATTAGCAACGGCTCAAGTGGGAAAGTTTACACAACCATTGAACACACGTGAAAGGAAATGAGAAATTGAATAAAAAGTCTTTTCTATTCCCAAATTTTTATGACTATTTTTTAATGAGGAAGAACAGAAAATGAAAGCTTGGTAAGGAAATGTAATTTGAGTCTAAAGAGGCTTTACTAGGAGTCTCATTCCAAATTAAAAAATAGATTTTCACCTTTATGAGGCATTTATGAATAGTCCTAAAGTGAATGTGCTTCGCAAGAAGGTTAAAAAAAAAAAAAAATTCTTCATAAAGTGGCGAGGTGTAGACGGACTACAGCAAAGGGCCTTCCTTCAGCTCAGCTCCCCAAGGTGAGAGGGCCCTCCATCCCAGCAGAAATTCCGCTCAGAATCCCAAATCACCATAGCAGAAGACCATCACTGATGCAAGGAGGTCCTCAAGGAAAGCACACTATCACCCTCCTCACTACCCACGTTCTGGGTGTGATCCTGCGCTGCTGGCTAGTACAATTCCTGGCAACTAAAACATCCAAGTTCTCAGAAAGATGGGGGAGAAAGCTCAGAGAACCACATGCTGGGATTCCATTAGCTAAGTATCCCACACAAAGACTTTCCCTAAAAAAACAACTCCTGAAGTAGAAAGCAGTCGCAAGAAAAACATTTCCATATGTTTGGTAAAAAGTGCAGAGGATGGCACATACATGGAGACAGGCCATAAAATCTTAGACATTAACCCCTCACCCACTGAAGTCATGTGCTTTCTTTAAAGAACTCTAAGAAAAGAAAGGAACAGAAAGGAAAGGAAAGGTAAGGAGTCTAATACTCACCATTTTTCTCTTTTTACCTTGGTTTCCAGGAAGCTCAGATTTCATTGTGATGCTCATTTGCAACAACTTCACTAGCCCAGCTCATCTGATATCATCCTTTCCCCTTTCTCTTGGTTCTGACCGTTTACTTGTATTGTATCAGTCATGGTGTCCACATATACATTTTGTTACAATTCTCCTTAAATACTTTTTGCCTGTGATCAGATTGCACAGTTTAAGAAACATTGTAATGCCTTCAAGTTTATATACACTGTGCTATAACCCTGGAGCCTTATTCATTATAGAATAACATGCTAGACATAAGCTGCTGGAGAGTGAATGAATGACCAAAAACAACCCTATTTCAACCCACAGGATTCTCTGCTACATTATGCAGCCACCCCTCCCCCATCACACACAAACCTACCTGTGATAAGAAGCCTTTGCTGCCTTTTAGAATCAACTGAAACCCTTTTAAGATTCTGATTTTAAAAACAACAGACACCCTCGCATACACACATACAATGTCTGACACAGAACTTGGAGGCCTTCACAGACCCATTTGGGTTCCTTCCTGCTACAGAGATGGTGGGGACAAGGGTAGTCTCCACTGCAGGCAGCCACATGGGGTCCCTCCTGTGCCCAACCTGCCCCTCAGGGCAGCTCCACACAGAACTACAGGCTCCCCCCACCCCCAGTGCCTGTCCCCAGGGAACTGCCACCTAGAGGACCAATCTCCTGTGACAGTGCAGATCCCAACACTGGCGAGTGAGAAGAGAACGAAGCCAGGCTTCCAGACCCCAACCAAAAGCTGGGATTTTCACCCTTTCCATTACTGAGTGGCAGCATGCTTCCTCTCCGGGTGGGGGGGGGGGGGGGGAGATAAAAACTGTATGTATATAAAACAAGTTCCACTGTGCTTCCTTCATCAGTCTCTCTGCCGGATATTTCTCTGTGATTTGCCTTTGAGGACTTTTCCCCCCAGCTCCAAAACCTTAGTAGTCACCCTCAAAAATACATATTTGTTTCTTCTTTTCCCACCACTTCCTTTAAATTCTTTTGTTGCTCCCCCAGATAAAGTTGCAGTTATCAGTAAATGGTATTTATTTACTGTTCATTTCTATTTACTTCTATTTCTATTTACTTCTATTTATTTTTATTTATTTATTTCTATTTACTGAGCAAGGCATCTCTTACCATAGACCAAGCTTACATCTCTCCCTTGTGTTAAAACCTAAATTTAGAGGGTTTTATGTAGCAAATTAGGATTAGACTAGGAAATCACAATGACAATGGCCAGGAGAAAAAGTTGGGGGGGGGGGGGCAAAAAAGGCAAAAGAACAAAATAATCACCAACACCAATTGAAGATCAGGATCTTCAACCCCAGTTGTAACATCAAATTCAACTAAGAGATAATACAAAAAGAGAGGGAAAGAAATGAAAAGACAATCCTGCCGCCCAAGCCTTACCCATGACTAATTAACTCAAATTTCTGGGGTGGGATCTGAACACTGGATATTTCAAAGCTCTGTGTCAGTCCACTGTGGGGCCAGAGTGGAGGAACCCCCAACCCAGCACATGCTAAGCCAAGTGGGCACAACAGGGAGGGTTAGAGCAAAAGCAGAGGTGATGGCTGGGATGGAGGAAAAACCAGATGTGTCCCTCTTTCTGGTCTTCCCAAGGAGATGTATTTGTCCACGGAGGTATTTGCAGGGAATCCATTCTCTGAGCAACACTGGTGATAGCCAGCAGCCCATGCAGCTCAGGGACAGGAATGAAGCAGTAAAGGAAGCTCCTCATGAACATGGCCCCCAAACCAGTCTCCATCCTCTCCAGATCTGGGAACAGACCAACTCTATTCAGATTTTCTCTGGACTCATGGGCATTTTAAAGGACAAGCTTCTAGCAGCTTGTTCATCATCACCCCCTCTCAAGTCAGAGGATACCTAATGCTCCAAACTCCCTGGATGGGCAAGGCCCAATTTGTCCCCTACCTTAATGGGGCAAGAAGGTTCCCACCCTGGAAAAGCGTGAGGAGACAGAGCTGGGCCCAAGAGTGAGCACAAGAACCAGCCCAAGCTGAAGGGTTCAGGGCAGAAGGGTAAGTCAGATGCTAACTGATTTCTGTGGCTTCAAGAGCACCTTGCCCTCAAGTAACAAGCAGGAGGACCCCACATCCAACACAAATGACCCAACAGAATTTTGGAGCAATAGAAATTTCAAGCCACTGTACAGGAAACTCCCCAAGCCTACATAGCCCTCTCTTTCTTGAGCTCCACTCAGTCACTTTTAGTAGCAAAAATCTTTCATCTAAAACCTGATGACAGGTAAATCAACTTCCTGCTCATTTGGGGTTCAAAGTTTAGCTGCAAAAATGGACCTTCATCACAAGCTGGACTCACCTAGGTAGCCTTACAGGGACCAACCATAACTGGACAGCAAAGCACTCCAGCAGAGAGCAAAGGAAGTGGACCCAAGAAGCACATCTAAGCATATGTACATAAACACAGTCTGATTAATTTAGAGCCACAGTAAGAAAACATCCTAAAATGTTCTGTGGTAGCCCTTCACTATCCATCTTCATTAGCTAACCACTCATCCAGTGTCCCCACAACCCCTAATGTTGCACCAAGAAGGGACAGTGACTAATGTGGTAGACCATACCCTGGCATCTTCCCATTGCTCCTTTGCCTCCCTACTTGTAACCAGCCATGTGGCCCCCCCAGTAGAGACTATATTTCCCAGGCTCCCTCAATGCTGGGTAAGCTCCAAGCACTAGAACTGATAGGACTTGAAGGGATGTGTCAAATTCAGGGTCACCTTGTTGAGGAGACAGCCACCTGCACCACTGGCTGAGACAGGGAACTAAGGGAGCCACCTGGCCAGGGGAGGAAGAAGGCCACACCTCCCTTAGCCAGGACTACTCTGGCCTCTAAATTATGATCTGAGGACCACTGTCCTCGGGTGTCCTTGTCACAGGAGAGCAATCCAACCTGATTAATTCCAGCAAGAAACAGAGAACCCATTTTCTAGCCCTGACTCAAATATTTAATTTGTTTGAGTCAAGCCATTTAACCTCCCCCTTCCACAGTTTCCTCTGTTATAAACTGGGGACAAAAGTACCTGCTCAATCTTATTAATAACAAGGAGCAAATGTAGTATCAAAGTACAGATGCTGTGGCAAGTTACGTGAGACAGCCTCTGTGAATGAGTAGGATTCACAATTTAACTGCAATGCACACACTTGTGAAAAATACTGCCCCCGAATGAAACTAGGTTCGAGTTCTACCTGAATACTACTGTTTCTGATAAGCTAAAATGCCAGTTCAGCATGGGGATGAAGCAGGAAATATTTTAAATATATCAAAGGCTTACAAATAGGATTTATATGCACAGACATTAACATGCCCATTAAAACTGGTAACCATGATAAACTTTAAGCCAAACTCACCAAAAAAAGGACTCAAACAAAATCAGAAATGAGAGAGAAGAAATAGCAACTGGACACCAAAGAAATATAAAGGACGGTAGGGGAATGTTATTAAAAAAAAGTATATGCCAAAAGAACTGGTCAACCTAGAAGAAATGGATAAGTTCTTAGAAACAATTTCCCAAAACTGTATCAGGAGGAAATAGAAAATTGGAATAGACTGATTATTAGCAATAAAGTGGAATCAGTAATCAAAAAACTCTCAACAAAGTCCAGGGCCCAACAGCTTCACAGATGAGTTCTACCAAACATTTAAAGAAGAGTTAGTACCTATTCTTCTCAAACTACTCCAAAACACAGAAGGTAGACTTGCAAACTCATTCTGTGAGGCCAGATTACCCTGATATCAAACAATGATGCTACAAAAAAAGAGAACTACAGGCTAATATTTCTGATGAACACAGACACAAAAATCCTCAACAAAATATTAGCAAACTTGGGGCACCTGGGTGGCTCAGTCAGTTAAGCGTCTGTCTTTGGCTCAGGTCATGATCCCAGCGTCCTGGGATGGAGCCCCATAAGGGCTTCCTGCTCTGCAGGGAGCCTGCTTCTCCCTCTCCAGCTCTCCTGTGCTTATGTTCCCTCTCCTGCTATCTCTGTCATAAATAAATAAAAATCCTTAAAAAAAAAAAAAAAAAGAATTAGCAAACTAGATCCAACGATACATTTTTAAAAATCTTCCACCACAACCAAGTGGGATTTATTCCTGAGATGCAAGAGCAGTTCAACATTCACAAAATCAACCTGATATAACACCTCAACAAGAGAAAGGATTAAAACCATATGATCATTTCAACAGATGCAGAAAAGGCATTTGACAAAATACAACATCCATTCATGACAAAAACCCTCAAAGTAGGTTTAAAGGGAACACATATCAACATAATAAAGGGCATATATGAAAAACCACAGCTAACATCATACTCAATAGGGAAAAACTGGGAGCTTTTCCTCTAAAATCGGGAATAAGACAAGGATGTCCAATCTCACCACTTTTATTCAACACAGTAGTGGAAATCCTGGCCACAGCAATCAGACAAGAAATAAAAGGCATCCAAACTGGAAAAGAAGTAAAATTTTCCCTATTTGCAGAGGGCATTATACTATATACAGAAAACCCTTAAAGACTCCTCCAAAACACCACTAGAACTCATAAATGAGTTCAGTAAGGTCACAAGATACAAAATCAGTATATAGAAATCTGCTGCATTTCTATACACTAACAATGAAGCAGCAAAAAGAGAAAATAACAATCTCATATGCAATTGTACCAAAAATAAAATTCCTAGGAATAAACTTAACCAAGGAGGTAAAAGACCTACAATCTGAAAACTATCAGACACAGACAAAGGAAAGTGAAGATGACACACACACACACACACACAAAAAAATGGAAGGATATTCCATGCTCATGGATTGGCAGAACAAATATTGTTAAAATGTCCATATTACCCAAAGCAATCCACAAATTTAATGCAATCCCTATCAAAATACCAACAGCATTTTTCACAGAACAAGAACCAACAATCCTAAAATTTGTATGGAACCACAAAGGACCTCGAATAGTCAAAGCAATCCTGAAAAAGAACAAAACTGGAGGTATCACAATCTGAGATATCAAGATACACTACAAAGCTGTAGTGATCAAAAAGAGTAGGATACTAGCACACAATAGACACACAAGCCAATAGAACAGAATAGAGAATCCAGAAAAAACCCACAATTATACAGTCAATCTTCAACAAAGGAAGCAAGAGTAGACAATGAGAAAAAGACAGGGTCTTCAACAAATGGTGTTGGGAAAACTAGACAGCTACAGACAAAAGAATGAAACTGGACCACTTTCTTATACCGAACACAAAGATAAATTCAAAATGGATGAGGACCTAAACGTAAGACCTAAAACCATAAAAATCCTAGAAGAAAGCACAGGCAGTAATTTCTCTGACATTGGCCATAGCAACATTTTTCTAGAACTGTCTCTGAAGGGTAACAAATGCAAAAATAAACTACTGGGACATCAAAATAAAAAGCTTCCATCCAGGAAAGGAAATAATCAACAACAAAGAAAGAAAACATACTCAATGGGAGAAGATACCTGCAACTGACATATCCGATAAGGGGTTAATATCCAAGATATATATGGACAACTCAACACCAAAAATCCAAAGAATCCAATTAAATAAAAAAGGGCAGACGGCATGAACAGACATTTCTCCAAAGACAACATACAGAGGGCCAACAGACACATGAAAAGATGCTCAACATCACTCATCAGAAAAATGCAAAATCAAAACCACAACAAGGTCACAACTCACACCTGTCAGAGTAGCTAAAATCAACACACAAGAAACAACAAGTGTTGGAAAGGATGTGGGGGAAAAAAAGAACCCTCATGCTCTATTGGTCGGAACGCAAACTGGGATAACCACTGTGGCAAACAGTATGGAGTTTCTTAAAAAAAAAAAAAAAAAATTTAAAAATAGAATTAGCATATGATCCAGTAATTTCACTAATGGGTATTTACCCAAAGAATACAAAAACAGTAATTTGAAAAGATACATGCACCCTTATGTTTACTTGCAGCATTATTTAATTCCGAGACAGATGAACAGATTTTTTAAAAAGGTGATTTTATATAGATAGATACATACATACACACAGGAATATTAGCCATAAAAAAAAAAGAATGAGATCTTGCCATTGCAACAACATGGATGGGTCTAGAAGGTATCATGCTAAGTGAAGTAAGTCAGAGAAAGAAAAATACTGGTATGATTTCACTCGAATGTGGAATTTAAGAAACAAAACAAATGAACAAATCTGGGGAGGGTGGTGGGGGAAACAAACCAAGAGAGTCTTAACTACAGGGAACTGATGGTCACCAGAGGGGAGGTGGGTAGAGGGATGGGGGCAAAGAGTACACTTACCATGAAAAGCACTCAGTAATACCATTGTTGAATCACTACATTGTACACCTGAAACTAATGTAACACTGTATGTTATCTATATTGGAATTAAAATTTTAAAACAAATAAAAACTTGTAACCAGGAGAGACAAGGGAGGTGGCTCCGTGTGATGTCAAGATGGCCAAACACACTTCGATCACATCTCACCAGGTAAGACCAGGGTGTTCCTGAGCAGGGAGGCAGGATCCAGACCTCTCTGAGCCTTCTCTCAGGCATGGCCATTACTACTAGCACTTATGACACCTTTAGGAGATCCTAGAAATGGCTATGGCTTGTTAAGTTGCTTTATGAGAAACAGAAAAAGACTCCCTCTTCTTCCAAGCTGATCCGTCTCCACGGTTTTGGAGGTTGGAGTGTGGGCTACATTTCAGTGAACTCAGCCTTCTCTTGCCCCTAAATCATCGGCTGTTGTGCTGAAAACTACCTTACAACCCCACATAGGGCCCTGTCCCAAACTTAAAGTACATAAGACACTATTATCAATAATGCAGTTGCATCTGATACTTCCTGGGCTTCCTAATTCTGGAGAGAAACCCCTACCTGTCAATAAATCTGCCAGAATTCCTTCATTGCAAACTGAGATATTTTTCTATTCCAAAGAACAAGCGAAGTGAATTCTCTATCCCATCTCCCTTCCATGGAGTAAATAAATAAATGAGTGAAAGAAGACAACAACAGTAACAAAAATAAAACAAAACAAAAAACACCAAGAAAGCTGCAAGCAACAAGCATTACAGAGACAGGCTAGAGGTGAGGGCTTCCAGCCCAGTGACTCCAAGCAACTGACAGCACTGAATGAAAGGCCAGAAGACAATGGCCAAGCATCAAGGGATTTACAAAAACAATGATGCATCCTTCAATTACATTCTTTTGCTAAACTAATCTTCCAGTTTGTGTAATGTTGGAGTGAAATCCATATTACAACTCCCAGAAAACAAAGCCAACAGACACCCTAGAATTTGCTTAGAGGACCTCACACTGACACTGTTGTTAACCGGCAAGGGCCCCTTTGCCTTTAAAGGGACATTTAAATGTGTGCTGACGGATGTTAATTAGGTTTTCTGAGGTGATCATTTCACTACATATCGCAAATCCTATAGCACACCTGAGACTAATATATACCAATATCTCAATTTTTTTAAGGGCAGCGAGAGAGATCCTTGTGGTTAGGAAACAGCCCTCTACCTTGACTACTATGGTAGATACATGAACCTGCACATGATAAAACTGCAGAGAAATATACCACACACACACACATGCACACGCATGCACACATGCACACAATACTGGTGAAATCTGAATGAGCTTCGTGGATTGCATCAATGTGAGTTTCCTGCTTGTGAGATCATGCTATAATTTTGTAAGATGTTGCCACTGCAAGAAGCTGGGTGAAGGGTACACAGGAACTCTCCATATATTTCTTACAACCCCAGTGCATCTATAATTACCTCAAAACAGAAATTTAATTAAAATAGCATTCAGAGGGTCACCTGGACAGTGCAGTCGCTTAAGCGTCCGACTCTTAATTTCGACTCCAGTCACCCGCACAGAGTCTGCTTGAGACTCTCCCTCTCCCTCTGCCCTTCCGCCCCTCATGCTCTAAATAAATAAAATCTTTCTAAAAACTTTTTAATAAAATAGCACTACTAATACACAAAGGGCAATACAGGCAGGTCACCTGGTAAGCACAGCACGAAGGGAAAGACTGAGCACGACCTCCATCCTCTCTCCAGGAGCACACTCCTCTCTCACTCCCCACCCCTCTTCAGGGCCTTCCAACAGGCTGTCCACCACCCCCACCTTCCCACAATCCCCCTACCTCCCCCACAACCCCTGCCAGAAACGGTCCGGCCCCTCTCGCCTCACTCAGCTAGTCTTCTCCATCCCTCGGGCATCACTTCCCCAGAGAGCTTGCCCTCCTGTCCACACGGCCTCCGCAGCACTTACCACAAGTCAGACATTTCTTTTTCCTGCAGTATTTATGTACTTATTTCCTGGCCACACCAAGGAGTCAAGAATCATTGCTGTTTTGTTCCCCATCTCATACCCAGCTCGGTGACAATCACCAAGCTCGGCGTGCACTCACCGAAGGAACTCAGGAGGGTGGAAGAGATGTGACCATCAAAAAGACAGTGATGGGCCCCCAGGCTGGAGACCAAGGCAAACGGCTCCAGGCTAAGCCCAGCATCTGCGCTTTCCTAAATTCTACAGCTGAGTGAGATGTCCAATGCCCTATGGAGGGGAGTACTAACCTGCCTTTATCCTGGCAAAATAGCAGACTGAAATACCAAGTCAATGTATATATGAAAGAAGTCCGAAGAAAAACGTACAGCAGTGCCCCAGTTTCTGATAAGCAATCTGTCCACAAAGCCAACAGGCTTATTACAAAAGGTGCCCACGATCTACTCTCTCATTGTATTTCCAGATACTCTGACTGTACCGTAAATGATCATAATAAAACCTACCCAGGATATTAGTTTCAACAAGCACATCAGAAGGGGATTTTGAGTGAACGGGAATCCACACCCACTAAGTTAGTTCAGTCGTTGCAACCATCCTACCCATAATCCTGTGCTCTCTAATAATGCAAATGTGGTCTCTGCAAAACACCAAGGTCCAAAATCCCTTCCTTCATAATGCGACAGAGTCCCAGACTGCTTTACCTCAAGTCTTTTCCAATATAATTTTCTAGTCCCAACTATAGACATCAAGCTTTGGCCAGGCAACAAATCCAGAGACAGAAGCAACCCAGCCCTGTGTACGAGCTCTCTAGATGGTAGTTACAACATAAATATGATAGTTGATAATGAGAAACGGGGGAGGGGGTCAGGTGGGAGAGGCAGGTCTATGAATTCAAAACGCCTGGTCACTGTCAGGACTCAAGGCCAATTTTTCATTACAAAGATCCCCCAACAATGACTCAAGCTGCATCTTCATAGCACTTCCCGATGTTATCCCTCCCTCAGCACAACTGATTATCACTTCCAGCCCTCACCTCACTACTAAATGGCCCCTTGCATCACTTCCTCCTCTCTGTATTTCTGGAACTGTTCTTCTCATAGACCTGTTCGCTCTGAAATGTTACCAAAACAACTGCCAACTGCCTCAACAATTATTTCCTTTTTTTTTTTTAAAGACTTTATTTATGACAGATAGAGATAGTGAGAGAGGGAACAAAAGCAGGGGGAGCTGGAGAGGGAGAAGCAGGCTTCCTGTGGAGCAGGGAGATTGATAGGGGGCTCGATCCCAGGACACTGGGATCATGATGTGAGCTGAAGGCAGACGCTTAAATGAGCCACCCAGGCACCCCACAATTATTTCATTTTTAAGAAAGCATTTTAGCAGTGGCTGCATATCTGAAAGCACAAATGATTTTCTAAAGTGTTTGGTTTTCAAAAATCGCCTGCGGTTTACAAGAGTAGAGGCAGAGAAACGAGGCGCTGGGCTGCCTAAGACTTGTGGATCTCAGGACTCAGAGCTCGGCCGTGGGCCGCACTCTTCAGTCTTACAGAACAGACGGACAGTCCCGTCTTCAATTCCACCACAAGCCCGTCACAGCCACAGCACTTTCTAAGGACAAGACCCCAGGCTGTTCCCAGTACCCAGGGGACAGAGTTTTCCAGCTCAAATGATGGCCCCACTGACAGAGGATTGGACTAGAAGTGAGCCCATGACCCAGAACAGCCAATGGAAAGACGGTTCAGCAGGGCCTTCCAGAGGTCAAGAGAGGCTCGAGCCCCTCTCAATGTTAACACTCCCAGTTACATTAATAAATAACTGACAGGATATTTTAATACCTACATTGAACAAATTAACATTTCTAACACCCAAACACTTATGACTAATTATGCTCTTCACGAGACAGTTACAAGATTTATAAAACATATTAATTCACAGTGCACTACAGGCAGGATATCTGTTAATGAGAAACAAATTTAAATTTGGATGATGAATGCCATCTTCTTTCAATCTTGCCAGTTTGTCTCTGCGACGGCATATATAAGCTCGGGGGCAGATAGCACTAAGGGACTTAACGTAAGGCCCACGCTCCATGGCCTTGCCGTCAACCCCTTCAGCAGCATCCCCAACATCACGCACACTATGCCCTGCTGGCCAACAACAGAGGACAAGAAATTTTAATTAGACGTTCTGCTTAACAAAGATGATGATAATTAGTGACCCATAAGTCATTCTAGCTGTTTTAAAGAGGGAGACAGTCGTCACAAACTCCTGCTGGCGATGTTCCCAATCTAGATCTTGGATCCAGAACAACCTGTCAACATAGGACCTGTAAGGCCCTGCAAATGGGACACAGTTTGCATCCTTAGATATTCCTGCGAGTCTCGGCTCTCCTGTCACCTGTAACCTGAACCTGCAACCCCTGCTACAATGTTTTCATGCCTCGGGACCAGGAGAGCCTAGTGTCAGGCTTTCCTGAAAATTCTTGAGAGGCTGCACCTGTGCAAACTTTACCCAAGCCTGAAAACCTCCAGGGGTTAAACAGAATACAGTACTTTTCCACTTCGCTTAGCAAAATGCCCCCACCTTTCTGGTTTTCATGGCCCTTCCATTCTAACAGCTTTGCTTGCAACCCTCAGTTTCTCTCTTCACTAAGAAAGTCCAGCATTTAGGGGCACCAGGGTGGCTCAGCGGGTTAAGCCACTGCCTTTGGCACAGATCATGATCTCAGGGTCCTGGGATGGAGCCCTGCATGGGACTCTCTGCTCAGCAGGGAGCCTGCTTCCCCCACTCTCTCTGCCTGCCTCTCTGCCTACCTGTGACCTCTGTCAAGTAAATAAATAAAAATCTAAAAAAAAAAAAAAAAAAAAAAAAAAAAAAAAAAAAAAAAAAAAAAAAAGAAGAAGAAGAAAGTCCAGCATTTAATTCATTATTTCCAGATTCTCAGATGCAGAGATTTTTTTTTTTCAAGATTTTATTTAATTTATTTATTGACAGACAGAGATCACAAGTAGGCAGAGAAGCAGGCAGAGAGAGAGGGGGAAGCAGGCTCCCCGCTGAGCAGAAAGCCCGATGCAGGGCTCAATCCCAGGACCCTGAGATCATGACCAGAGCCGAAGGCAGAGGCTTAACCCTCTGAGCCACCAGGCGCCTCAGATGCAGAGATTTCTTAACAGTGCTTTTAGGGAAAAGAAAAGCACTACATTAAATATACGCATTGATCCTTTGATCCACCAGAATTCTAAGCATGTTTTTGAAAGTTAATGTCTTAGAGTGAAGATAATAAGGTAAATGTATTTATTTCAATTAGGAAGAAGTGATGGAATTAAGGCAGAAATGGCCAGACCTGGCTGACAGCAAGAGTCCTAGGAAACATACAGGGCATTTTTGACAACTACAGTGGAGTAAGAAGTAGAACAATGAGAACCAAAAGGAAGTAAGACACAGATGCGGAACTCACTTCAGACAATACACACAATGTCTAGAGAAGGTTACCAATTTCCCAGAGCTCTGCATTAGAACCTTATCCAAACACTAGGTAGATTTGTAAGGCCCTCTGGTTGTACTTTTCCCTCACAGTGATTTCTTAGTTCATACTAACCCAACCCACTCAGCTCATGGTTCTCTTACATTCCATTGAATCTGCATCCCTCCTCGGAACTGTGGCTCCACTTCTCTCTTAAATTAGAACCCAGTGGGGAAGTGATGAGAAGTGGCCTCTCATGAAGAACACTTCCAGGACCTGAGCCCAGCTCCCGAGAAACAACCCAGGTCTACACAGACAATCCCAAAGAGGAAGCCAAAAGCTCTTGGAGTTTGTTCTACCTTGAAGTAATTCTTCTGAGTATGGGTGACTTGGCATTTTAGAACCTAACAAGGTCAGAGGAGAGGCAATGTGAGGCGATCTTTACCTCAGGTCATTCTGACAAATGCTAATAAAGAAACCAGCTGGACCCGATGCCCAAAAGGCAGGAGGGAGGTCACAATGGATAGAGCACAGCCTCGGCCCTCACACGGTCTAGCTGCAGTCTGAGGCAAGTGGTGAAACCTTTCTGGGTCTCGGGCTCCTCTCAACCTACTGCCATTGCAAAAGTACGCTTCTATAATTGTATGCCATGTGTCCCACACATCACCTCCCCAACAGCAATTACATCTAGCACCGTCCCAACAATAAATGGGATGAGATCATTTCTAGGCTGTGAAAAAAACAAACTCTGGGTCCCTCTCTCCATAAAATGATTCATACTTTGATTTCCAAATTCTTAAATACTAGATATGGAAGAGTACCATATCTTAAAAAAGAAGCACAAAAGAAAGGGTTTGTGTCTCACTTTAAGAAAGTACATCTGCAGGGCCCATTATTCAAAGAAGCAAATACCAAAATATATGAAGATACATATTGTAATAGCGACGTAGCAGGACAGATGGCAGAGGCCCTTGTGGTGAATCTAGCATAATGTATGAACTTGTCAAATCACTAAGTCCTACACCTGTAACTAATGTAACATTGTGTGTCAACTAGACTCAAGAAACTGTGCATACATAGGAAGATACATAAAATGATTTAATCAGAGTTGGACTTTAAAGATCTCCTACCTGTAACATCATCCAGTCTGGCCCCGTCACAGGTAAGAAAAATTAAGCACAGAGAGAGTAAGAATTTGCCCAAGGACACCCAGCTAGTAAGAGGTAGGCCAAATACTCATACCCAGCCAAGAATGATTTAATTATTCCAAAAAGGTATCCAAGGAGGTTAGCAAATTCTGGGATAAGCTCCTAGTCTTCGGAAGCTAATGTCAAAGAGGACAGCCAAGCCCTCCCACACAGCACTGCTTACTGCTCTCACACAAGCCGAAATGCCAGGCTGACCAGCACAGGACACATCGGTCTTTGGCTCCCACATTCACTCGTTTCCATCCATGGCAAAGGTGGCACAAGCCCCACACCCCTTCCAAACCAGGCCAGCAGCTCCAAACGGGTTACAACCTCAGATTCCGGGCCAGACTTCCCACCTCATTACTGTTACTGTGCCACACACAGTTGCCTCACCAAACCATGGGAAGCCCATGCTGCCACTGCCAGCCCACCAGCCAAGCAGCAGCAGCTGCCCCAAAGATATCACCCTGGGACCTCACTTCCTGTTCTGGCAATCGAGCCCACATCCATGCCAGCTCAGGGTCTGGCCCATCGTTTTCAAAGCTTAGAGCTGGACAGGTCCCAGATAGCCAAGAAACCATCTGTTACGAAACCCTCCCTCCTCCAACTCCACTTCGCGACAGAAGGCAGGATCTGCCACCATCTCGGGTCACAGGAGCAGGAACTAGCAAGAGCCCTCTGAACTGAGGCGTCCGCACAGAGGCCCCGGCCATGCTGACCCCTGTCCAGAAAGGGCGGAAGTCAACAGTGTTAAACCAGACATCCTGAAATCAGCACGTCTCTTATTCTGACAGCCTTAACGATGGTTGAAGTCAGAAAAAAGGCAGAGAAATACATTGAACTTTCTCAAGTCCTAGGATTTTGAACCATTTTTCCTTTTGAATGTCTATTTTCTAATAGACACTTTTCAAAGCAAAGGCACCAGTACTAAAGACAAGGTAAGAACAACTGCACTAATAACCTACAAATATCCTGAACTTGAAACAGCATAAACTTACTTTCCAATTAAGAGCAAAATCAGAGTAAGATCGAGCGCTCAGTGAAAGCCATTCCAATACTACTATATTTAAATTCCAAGTAAACCCCAAGCAGTGACATTTGCATAATAATAGTCCTAATAACTAACACTGATTGAGTATTCACTCTGTGCCAGACTGCACTAGGATCTTTATACATCTGATCTCACTAAATTCCTCCAACACCTAAATTATCATCTCCCCTCCCCCACCTTCAGTAAAGGAGGCATATGGAGGGTAACTAACTTGCCTCCCATCACAGCAATAAAAACTGGCAGGGTCACAGTTCAAAACCTGGGTCCGTGGGACTCCAAGGCCAGTGTGTTTAACATCCCCCCACACTGCATCAGGGTCTTTCTTAGGTATGTAGAAGCAAAAACTAAATAAAATGGCATCTGAGGAGTGCCTGGGTGACCCAGTGGGTTAAATCTCTGCCCCCGGCTCGAGTCATGATCCCAGGGTTTGGGGGCTGAGTCCCACATCTGGCTCCTTGCTCAGTGAGGAGCCTGCCTTTCTCTCTCTGCCTCTGCCTGCCACTCTGCCTGCTTGTGCTCGCTCTCTCTGTCTGTCTCTCTCCCTCTTTGACAAATAAATAAATAAAATCTTAAAAAAAAAAAAAAGGCATCTGAGGATATTGCTTCTCATCCCTCTGCATTTTAAGAGGTTCCGTGTAGGGACGCCTGGGTGGCTCAGTTGGTTAAGCGGCTGCCTTCAGCTCAGGTCATGATCCCAGTGTCCCAGGATCGAGTCCCACAGCAGGGAGTCTGCTTCTCCCTCTGCCTGCCACTCTGTCTGCCTGTGCTCGCTCACTCTCTCTCCCCCTCTCTCTCTGACAAATAAATAAAGTCTTTAAAAAAAAAAAAAAAAAAGAGGTTCCGTGTAAACGGCTGCCCTGCACATGTACAGGCAAGGAGGGGAAATTGGCACTTGTCTGTCAAGTCTGTAGCGCAAATGTCAAGCAGCTACACGGAGCCCAAGGAGCAAGTGAACCGTGTGCCTGGCAAGGCTGCACGCGTGTCTGCCTCCAACTCGAAATTTTTCAAAGAAATAAGGAGCCGAGGAGATGGGAAGGAGACTCTCATTCTAAATTCTGCAAAGCATGTTGAATAAATATGATCAGCCCCACACGGCTCGGATAAAGTCAGTCTGTTAAAAATAAACTAGATCCCTTACTACCTTCCTGTTTTCACCCAAAAGGCACCGCAAGGCACAAGCACACACGCACACACACCCTTATTAGTATTAGCCTGTTTAAGCCTTAAATTTTTAATTCTGTTTATTCTCTCATGGGGAATTGACTCAGCAAACATTTGGCTTCACTTATACTTATGTTACTAATTTTTACCGTGGGTGTCAAGAGGGCTTTCTCATGGGTAGTGGCTCTCAGAGGTCTCCTCCACCATCAACAGTCACAAGGCAGCCAGACTTATGGCCGAACAACGGAGATCACGAAGACGAAATAATACAGCCACGGACCCCTGAGCTTATGTAGTAGTGGCCATGTGCTTGGATCAGCTGCACAAGCTCAGGACGTTTCGGACATAAATGGATACCTTTCCTTGTTGTGCCTTTTCTAACTCTTCCCAGTCAACTCCCATCTCATCTCACCAAGCACCTATTATGTGCCAGTCACCGTATCAGATGCTGGGAATACCACGGCAAGAAAAGTAAGCTTATCATCTAGTTGGAAAGGCGGAAATGAATCCGGTAACGACACAAGGGAGCGATTTACAGGGGAGCACTCTGAAGGAGCACCCACTGAGGAGTATGTGGTAGTTTCTAAACACAGCCACAAATTCTGGTATTCTTCCCACTGAGAGGTGAGATCTAGGTTCTCCCCACCCCCGTGTGAATCTGGGTGGCTATGGTGGCATCAACCATTAGACTGTGGGGTGGAAACAATGCTATGGGCTGTCAAAGCTAGGTCATAAGAGGCCTTTGAGTTTCCTGCTTCTTTTTATTCGCCAGAATACCTACTCTTGGAGCCCCGAACTGTCCTGTAACAAG